>JAFLJL010019346.1:27257-49757 GCA_018398815.1 Conus ventricosus
TAATTAGGGTTTAATTTTAAATCTTCTAAAGTCTTGATAGTTAGGTTTGAAAACCAACTTAATTGCTGGTTTTCCTTTTGTAACTAATTTCACATCTTTCGTTTGTGTGGGTTCTCCATGGTTTTGCCAAACAGTGTTGTTCATCAGTTTAAAGAAGTCTTTTTCTGAAGCGTCAGTGGCTTGGGTTCTAAGAATCAGTTTTCTTGATGTATGGCCTCATAAATACCTCCCCTCAGCCATCTTCAATCATCTGAAGTGTATCCAGATCAGAAATTAAGTCAATCTGGATGTTTGTAGACTTTAAGAAAGCATCCCAAGATAACCTGGGGCAGAGATGTAATTGATGAGTCTAAACGTAATGTTTCATGCATGTAGCTCTGTAATTCTGAAAAACGTCTGCTAATAAACACACGTCAGCCAATAAATATTGATCATGATAATTACCCATCGTTTGGCAGTGTAATTCTGCCAGGCTTTCTGAGCGTATTCATAGTCAGCATCAGTTATGTCTTTGCCTCTAAGACTAGAAAAGAAAGCGCCTTCAGGAGGAAGCGAGTCTTCATCAAACCTATCCCACGAGTTCATGTATTCATAAGGATAGACGCCTTTACGCACAAAGATGGATCAAAGTATTGTTTAGTGATTGGAAGGTCTTGTAGCGATCCTGCTAACTTATCCAAACTCCCCATCAGATGTTGGGCAGAGTCATAAAAGGATAAACAGTCAAGAGTAAAAAGTCATGTACTTTTCTGAAGACTGCGCATGCAAGTAACCCTCTTATATTCAGAAGTCACTGCTTGCATGATAAAATGAGAATCGTAGCTCGTAAGTTATGAAAGAAGATAGGCAGTTTCCATTTTTGGGTTCAACCTTAAGCTGAAGATTACAACTGTTGTGCGCAGCTCCTCTGAACTTTCCAGTAATGTGATCGTGGTCTCTTACTGTCACGTCTTTACTGTTAGGTGTTAGCTCTAAGCCGCAAATCCAGCAGTGTGTAGATGAGCCATAACGTTCTTGGTCTTCAGGAGTCATAACAATGTCTGAAAGAGTTCATTCATGGATAAACTGATTGCGAAGTTGTTTCATCTGCTCTAAAAATCTACTAGCTGCGTTCGGGCCTCTATAAATCTCTGGGGGTGTGTTGCCCCATCTGACCTAACAACAATAAACGCATAAGAACAGATCTGATGGTGGGTTAATAAGGTTGTTTTTTGTTCTTGTTGCGGGCCATAGTACTGCGGTAAGAGCGATTCAAAGTCAGCATAAACCACGTATGGGCTCATTTGCATTTTGCGTACATTCTTAAAACAACTTTAGACCCTGGTTTAGGTGTGAGGAGTTCGGTTTCACAGTCTACAAAACTTTTACAATGTTTCTTATGACTGGCAGCTGCTTCTATAGTTGGATTCTGACCAAACATCTTTACAAAGCTCTGTTTAGATTTATGCTTTGATGTATATTCTAACAGTCTGCTTATTGTTCTGATTAATACATAATGACTCTTTGTACTATCTGCAAACAGGATCAAGTCTACATGTTTGATAAGCGGTTCGCCTAAAGTAGGGGCGTTGGGAGAAATCCTTAGAGGCACTAGATTGTCTTCTACAGACCATGTGTATACGTTTACAGTGATTGGTTTTTTTTTGCTCTTCAAACTGAGATATACTTTCTATACTCACTGGAAAGGTTATGTTATCAAAGTTCAGCTCTTGCTTATATTGTTCATAATTAGATAACTCTGTTTGCATGATTTTTAACAGGATGTAAATGCACTAAAACACACCACATAAAACACATGCTGTCAGAATTATGTATGTTTAAGACTGCTCGTTTTAACTCTAACTCTTTTGGAAGAGGAAGGTAAGAATTGCCAACTATAGGATAGAACTTTGTTTGTCTTAATCTGATTTCCCAGGACTGTCCTTCAGACCAGCCAGAACCCCTTAACTTAGCCTCCTCACTTGCATGGTTAAACTGTGTAAGCATGTAATCAGCCCATTCAGAATTAAAGTCGCGATAGCTAATAACTTCTTTCTGTTTAGTTGAAACCCAGACTTGGATGTTACTATCATCAGGCGTTATATAATCAATCAGAACAGCCAACAAACACTTTTACTGGCGGCTCCATCTGAAGAAACTCTGGGATTTTACTGATAGCATGTGTCACGCTTTCATGAACGTTTGTAGGGTAATGATGTCCATGTCTACTTCACTAAACGTATTGCTTAATTGTTTGTCACTGCCAAATATTTCTTCCATCGTATATAGTTTTCTATCCTCGAATTTACTTTGGCCGTCATTTTTAAAGCCACAATATTTACGTAAATTAAAAAAATAAATGTATATAAAAGTAAGTAAAACGCTCTTTTATTCTTCACCCAAGCGTTGCAACACTTCAAGATACGTTAACCTTACAATAACACCTGCTAATATTTTAGCTTTTTCTGAATCACTACAGTCAATGTTCATCACTTTGATTGCTTTGTCAAATAGTTCACTATGATCTTTTATTATATTGTTTACATCATTCTCAAACCAAATTCACTAAAATCAATGTTTAATACTTTCATTGTTTTGTCGAATAGTTCATTACAATTCTTTAAATCAGATTTACTGAGTTCGACAGCCATTTTTAAATCTAAATAAATAAAAAAATAATTGTAATGTAAATTCAGCTGTTATTCATAGTCTTTTCTAATCGTAAAACCTGATCTTAATTTAAGCGAATAGCTACTCCTTCAGGGCTGGTAGAAACAGTCAGATTAACATCTTCAGGAGCCATATTATCAACTAAAATGGCAAACAACTTTATAACTGGTTGGGGCCAAGAATCTGGTATTTTACTGATGGCCTGCTTCACGCTTTCTCGTATATCTATGCGCTCAAAAAGATCAGTAATTAATTCTTCAAACCTGCCTTTAACTCTTCTTATCACCCCCACCTCCTCTCCTCCTCCCAATTCTACATATGTTACTAAGCTCTGTAACTATTTGGGGTTTTATTTTTTTAAACCCAGGTAAAAAAAAATTAAAAAAAACGGGTTTTTTTTGCGCAAATCAAAAAAACCAAAGGGTTACTAATGCATTTGGTTTTGCCCAAGTTTTGGCGGCCTGTTCTCGGGGGGCCACCAAAAAATTTTTTTTAGGCAAGGAAAAGGCGCATGCTTTGTGAACCTATTGGCTGTTGGGGGGCAAATTTTAAAAAACTAGCACATGGAAAACAAATGGGGGGGGTGTTTTAAATTTTCTTTGACTTGGAAGGAGAGGTTTCCTTTCTAATGTGCGCGCGGGAGAGGAACAACTCCACTTGCGTGGAAATTTTTTTTTTTCGGGCTTGAACTTTTAAAGCTTTGTTTTTTTAAAAGGAACAACCGAAAACAGGCTCGTACCGGGGAAAAATTTATTCAAGTTTTAAAAGTATTTTAAAAAAAGAATACAACCTTTCTCCAAAAACCCAAAGAAGCATTGTTTTTTTGAAGGAAAGAAAAAAAAAGGGGAAAAAATTGTTTTAAAAGAACGTTTTTTAAAGGTTTTGGTTCGAAAAAAAACAAAGGGCAAAAAAAAGATTATTCTTTTCAAAACTGAAGATATGGGAAGGGCCTTTATCTAAAAAAGGGCCCTTTTAAAATTTTCCCGAAGAAAACTACGCGTTAGGGGCGCCTTAAAGCTCCTTTTTTAAAAGCAAAACCCTAAAACTCCCGCATTTTTAAGCCGGTTGGGAAAAGAACAAGCCAGCTTTTTCAGCTTCAAAGTTTTTACCTAAAATTAAAAGCGGGATACATTTTGTGAACCTGGTAAAAACGTAAAAGAAACTGGGGCCCCCCAACTTAACTTTTCAGCGGGAAAAAACAGATGGGTGGGGCCCTAGAAATTAAATAGGGGGTAGGGTTACCAACTACCCCTTAAACCAAAAATTAAATGACGGATTACTAAAATTTTAAGAGGTTTTCGGAAAATTTGTAAAAATTTAAAGGTGTGTTTTGGAAAAAAAACCCGGGGCGGGGGTTTAGGGGGGGGGCCAAAAAGGGGGGGGTTTTTTAACGGAAAATTTAAAACTTCTTGTGGCCAGGTAAAAACCAAAAACTGCCAAACTTCTTGGCCAACCTGGGCAAAACCTTTTAATTAGCCCAAGGAATATCTTTCCATACCAAACTACCAGTCCCCCCCATTTTAAGACTTTTAGTAAAAAGGGGGTTTTTCTTTTAATTTTTTTTAAAAAACAGTTAATTTTCCAAAAAAATAAATGCTAGTTTGGGGGGCCAAAAAATTGGGGGTCAACCCCCCAAAATTTACATTTCGGTACACCATACTGCATACTCACCTGGGCCACAACCTAAGGGTCAACCATAGGTCCAGTGACAGTATCACCATACTGCAAGCTCACCTTGGGCCAAAAACCCAAGGTCAACCTATAGGCCCCCACATGGGGTAATGACTATCTCCATATTCTAGTCACTTGGGGCCAAAAACCAAAGGGTCAACCTATGGGTCACAGTGCGTTCATCCAACGCAAGCTCCCCTTTTGGCCACATCCCAAGGTAAACCTAAGGTCACATGAAAATCATCCATACTGCATAGCACCTTGGGCCAATAAAAGGAAACCCTTGTCACTTTTTAAACATTCTCCATCGGGGGCAAACCCCTTGGGACTATAAGGAAAACCAAGGCCGGGTTACCCATTCCATGCTACTTTGGCCACTCAGGCCCCCACAGGACAAAACCCTTTCCCTGACAACCCCTGAAATTGGGGAAAAAGGTAATTAAAGCCCTTAAATGAATTTTAAAAAATGGGGGAAAACTTTTTTGAACGGTTGTGGTTTGAACCAGATTTGTTTACTTTGCAATAACCCCTTTTTTTTTAAAAAAAGGTTGACCAAACCCCTAAAAATTGGAAAAGGTTGCCCGTAGAAGCTAAAAATAAAAGCTTCCACCGGTTTGTACATAGAAAAACAGGGTTTTGCATTTGAAAGTCCCTTTTGTTAAAATTGCCCAAATGGGTCTGTCATTCAACAGTCCTGTAATATCTGACCAAAAAAAGGTCTGTCATTCTACGGGCCCTTTAAATCTGACCAAACATTGGGTCTGCATTTTTCCAGGTACCTAAAATTCGACCAAAACGGGTCCCCATTCAAAGGCCCAAAAAACTAAAAAAACGGCGCTTTATCGGTATGTAATACACCAAAAACTTTGTCTGTTTTCCCCCGGTACCTAGGGTTTTGACCAAATCTATAACAACACACACAAAATTTTTCCTACGGCGGTTTTTTCCTGAAAAGGGGGGACTCACCCAGTGCAGCACCTTTTTCCCTGGCCCCAATTTTGGGACCAGGGAATCTCCCCCCCTTGGGAAAGCAGGGGGGGGCAAAAGGACAACCACCATGTGGCCCCCCCCACCCCACGCCCGGGGAAACCCCTGAAAGCGGCAAAAAACCCCCAAAAAACCACCCCGGGGGTTGTGTGTGAAACATCCCCCAAAACAATCTTGGTAACACACCTGGGTATGGTTTTGCAAAAACCCCACAAAATTTTGGAAACACCCTGGGGATGGTTGCAAAAACCCCCAAACAATCTTGAAACACACCGGGGGAGGTTTTTGGCAAATCCCCCACAAAAATCTTGGTAACACACCGGAATCTGGCAAATACCCCACAACAAGTTTTGGGTACACACCTGGAATGCTGTGCAAAAACCCCCAACAACATCTTGGGTAAACACCGGATATGGTGAAATACCCAACAACAACGGGAACCCCCTGGTTGGTGTGCAAATACCCAAAAAATCTTGGTAACACCTTTGGATGTGGATGTTTTGTGGAAAACATACTCCTACAACAAGTTTTGGGAAACACCCGGGGGTATTTTGGTGCAACAACCCACACGTCTGGTAAACCCCGGGACATGTGGATGTGGGGTAACAACTCCTAAACAAGTCCGGGAAACACACCAGGGTATGTGTGTGCAACATACCCCACCGCTGGAAAAACCCGGGGGTTTTTGGGGTGGGGAAATACCCAAAAACAAGCTTGGGGAAACCCCCCCCGGGTATGTGTGTGAACAACCTCCCACCCCTTGGTAACATTGTGGGGTATGGGTGCAAACCCCCACCCCCCAACAATTTTTAACCACGGGGATATGTGTGTGAAAACCCCCCACACTTCTTACAACGGGTTTGGGGGGTTATGTTTAAATACCCCCAACAAGATAATAAACACCGGGTTGTGGTACATACCCCCAAAACAATTTTCAAAAAGCGGTAAGTTTATAATTCCCCCCCCGGGGGGGGGGCCCCCCCCTGTTGTGGGGGGGGGGGGGCCTTTCTCTCAAACCTTGAGAGACGGGGGGTGGGGGAGGGTGTCAGTGTAGGTGTGGTGGGGTGTATGAGGGTTTCAGCTGGGGTGTGGTTGGGAAAGTGTTTTGGGTCAGCTTATTTGTGGGGGGTGTAGTGAGGGTGCAGCTGAGTGTGGTGTGGGGAGTGATGGGCATTTGTGGGTGGGTGGGGTGTAGGAGGTGCTTTGAGGTGGTGGGGCGGGTAGTAAGGTGTCAGTTGTAGTGTGGGTGGGTGTAGTAAGGTGCCGATGGGGGGGGTTACTGATGGGTCAGCTTGGGGGTGGTGGGGTATGATGGTGAGCGTATGTGGTGTGGGTGTAATGGTGTCAGCGTGGGTTTGGGGGGGGGTTGGTGGGGGTGACTGAGGGTGTCAGCTGAGTGGGTGGGGGTGTGTGAGGGTGCACTGTAGGTGGGTGGGGGTTAGGAGGTGTAAATTGTGTGTGGTGTGGGGTAGTGAGGTGCAGCTGTAGGGGGGTTTGTGGGTGTGGTGGTGTCGTTGTGGGTTTGGGTGTGGGTTACTGTGGTGTCAGCTGAGGTTGGGGTGGGTGGGGAGGTTCAGTTAGGTGTGGTGTGGGGTACGAGGGTGTCAGCTTAGGTGTGGTGTGATGTACTGAGTGCAGCGTGGGTGTGGTGTGGGTGTAGGAGGGATTTGTAGTGTGGTGGGTGACGAGGTGCAGCTGTAGGTGGGGTGGGGTAGGAGGGTGTCCAGTTGTGGTTGGTTGGGGTAGGGGATGTGTCACTGTAGGTGGGGTGTGGATGTATGATGGGTCAGCGTAGTGTGGTGTGGGGTAGTGAGGGTGCAGCTTTTGTGGTTGGGTACTGAGGTGCAGTTGTAGGGGGTGGGTTATTAGGGGCAGTTGTAGTGTGGTGGGGGTAGGGGGTGGTCACTGTAGGGTGGTGTGGGGTAGTGAGGTGCACTGTGGGGTGGGTGGGGTTAGTGAGGTGCACTGTGGGGGGTTGTGGTGTAGTGATGGGCGCGAGGGTGGTTGGGGGTGTAGGGGGGTGTCAGTTGTGGTGTGGGTGGGTGTGGGGGTTCACTGAGGGGGTGTGGGTGAGTGATGGTGTCATGTGGGTTTGGGGTTGGGGGGTTATGGGTCAGCTAAAAGGTGTGGTGGGGGGTTATGATGGGTCAGTTGTGTTGGGGTGGGGGTGTATGATGGGTCAGTTTTAGGTGTGGTGTGGGTATGAGGGTCAGTTGGGGTGGTGTGGGTGTTTTTAAGGGCGGGTTTGGGTTTTGGTGGGGGTGTAGGATGGGCAGCGAGGTGGGGTTGGGTACAAAAGGTTCCTTAGGTGGGGTTGGGGGTTATGATGGTGCTTGTAGGGGTGGGGTGTAGGATGGGTCACTGTAGGTGGTGTGGGGTAGTGAGGGTGCAGCGTGGGGTTTTGGTGTGGGTAGTAGGTGTCAGTTGTAGGTGTGGTGGGGTGTAGTAGGTTCACTGAGGTGGGTGTGGGTATGAGGGCTTTTTAGTGTGGTGTGGGGAAACGATGGTGCAGCTTATGTGGTGGGGTGATGAGGGCAGCGGGGGTTTTTTGGGGGTGAGGAGGTGCACTGTGGGTGGGGTGTGGGTAGGAGGGTGCAGCTGAGGGTGGTGTGGTGAGTGATGGGTCAGCGATGTGATGGGGGTGAATTATGGTGTCAGCTGTGGTGGGTGTGGGTGATGAGGTGTCACGTAGGGTTGTGGGTGTACTGATGGGTTGTGTGAGGGGGGTGGGTGTAAAGGGTGTCAGTTTGTAGGGGGTGTGGGGTAGGGGGTGCCCTTTGAGTGTGGTGGGGGGGATGGGGTCACTGTAGTGTGGGGGGGAAAATTTTTTTTCTGCCAGCCAGAAAGAAATGAGAAGGGTTTTCGGCAAAAAAATTTTTAAAACCATTTTCCGCCTTGGCACTTAGATAAAATTTGGGGCATCCCCCTTAGAGCTTGGTCCTAACCATGGATAGCACTGCAAACTTAAAAGACTCTCCAAAACCCATCGGCGAGGGGAGAGAGGGACACAGTGGGGCTTGAATTTACGCCTTAAATTTCCCACAAAGAAGAAAGCTTTTCAAGGGAAAAGCACGAGGGTAGGCCCGCCTTCTTTTTTGGCCTTCCAAAGGGTTCACTTGAAGGTGAAAAGGAGCACTTCAGCTTTAGGGGCCCCCCACTGTGCCTTGACGTTGGGTGTGTTTTCCTTGGAGGTGGCCGGCAAACAGGACAACAACCCTACCCACAGTCCACAATGGCAGAATAAAGAAAAGTCAATTTTCCAACCATCTACAACCCAAAGTCCCTTTTGGCAGAAAAAAGCCTTCCCAAATACCCCCCCATCCCCTTTCCAAATAGCAAAACAAGCACTTGGCTGCCCCCAGCAACTTAGATAGTCCTTTTGCACACGTCATTGACAAAAGACGTTACAATGACGTTTGCAAACACCCAACAAGCAAATGACTGTTTCCCCCAAGAGCAAATAACGTTCAAATGTCAACAAGCAAATGACTTACACAAATCTGCAGCAAATGACTCAAAACAAATTTCAAATGACAGTTTTTTCACAAGCATGTAAAAAACGATGGTACAGAACTCAATATTCCAAAAGACTTTCAGAATTTAAAAATAAACAAATAAGGTTTCAAGTCATTAGGGAAATTCTTCCACTTCAAAAGTAATACATTACTTTTTCAAAGTCATTGAGGTAAATGTCTGTTACCTTTTCAATGTATTCACGGGCGTAAATACTTTTTGGTTGAAATAATTCATTTTTTCCCAACCTGTAAAAGTGGAGTGTGGCCGGTACATCTTTCCACTTTGGGCCCGGGTTTTTACCATGTGTTATTTGTTCATCCCGGTGCGCTACTCCGTGCATTTCGCCCCATCCTCCAATATTTCCTCTTTTTATTTTTTTTAAAACTTTCTTTTTCTGTTCTTTTATCGTTTTTCCCCGTGTTCATCAGCGAGTCGTACACAGGTGAGGTTTTTGTTACTGGTTGCCATTTGGTTTTTCGAGTGGGGTGGCCCCTTACGAACCGGACGGGGAGATCCTATCCTGCCAGCTGGAGCCTTCCTGCTTTTAATCCCTTTACGGGGTTTGCGTGGGAACTTCTTTCCACCCGCGGGGGGAAGGGGAAAAAAACCGCTTTAACCCTTTTGGGGCCCTATCCCGGGCCAGCGAAGAAGCACCTTAGGGGCTCCCTGACCCGGAGTCCACTAAAGGGGGCCGTCAAAGGTTTTTTTGGTGCCACCTTCATGGGGTTGGGGAGCGACCGTTTTCCTACCCGCCCACCCGCCTTTTGTAACTATATGGTCTGTCTTTGGGCAGTGTCTTGTTTATTTGGGGGTTTTTTTTAAACCCCCTGGGGGGGGTTGCGGTTTTTCTTTTTGCCTTTAAAAGCTGTTGGGTCTGACACACCTTTTCTGTGTGAACTGTTCCAAAGAAGGGGGAACAGGGGTTGGGGAAAGGATAGATATCGTCTTGTGAGAATTGTAAAACGATTATCTTAATTTTGTTTTCGGTCCTTAGCGGGAGGTATTCTGTTACTTTGAACTGATTGAAAATTGCTTACAATGTATCCCTTTATTTCCGCAAGGGGAAACTGTTTTGTTTTTCAGATTTCACAGGTTTAGTCATGCTTTTCTTTCTTTAAAATTTTATTTGGACCGGAGGAAACGTAAATGTTAGTATTCATTTTTTCTTTTTTCATAGACACGAGACGGACTGGAATCCCTAGCGTAGAACGGGTTACACTTAGACCACAGTGGGAAATTTCCCGGCCACGCCCCGCATGTGGTTCCGTTCTCGTTTTTCCTTTTCCTAAATTGTTTGTTTGACAGACGTATGGATGGATTTTTTTTTTTTTTTTTTTTTTTTTTTTTTTTTTTGGTTTGGGGGGGTTTTTTAAAATTTTTTATTTAAAAGCGAATTTTGACCTTTTAAGGAGGCCCCTTAACGCGATGCTTGGCGAACCCCCAAAAAAGCCAAAACATCAAGGAAAAAAAAGATTATTAGTGATTCCCCTAGGGGGAAAAATTTTGCCTTTTTTCCGGGGACTGTTTTACGGCTAAAAACTCCCAACTGGGGCCCCCAACCCCTTTTAAAGGGCCCCCCTGCAAAGGGGGGATGTAAATGTCCCCACCCCCCAAACCGGGGCCCCCCCCGGGCGGGAAAAAACCCATGCCGCACTGGGCTTGAAGGTGGCCCAACCCCCCGGACCCTCACCTCGGACAAGACCAGCCCCCGGGCGTTTTGGCCCCCCTCCCCCGGGAACCTCCTCGGGGGGGACAAAAAAGCCCCACTGGGGGTGGGTGGGTTTTCGGGGGTTTTCCCCCAACCTTTACATTTTTTTTTTTGGAACCGACGGTCCCCCCTTTTAGAATTAATTTTTTTACTGCTTTTTTCGATGTTAATGTTTGAGTGGGTTTTTGGGTTGTGGGGTGGGGGGGGGCGGGTTTTTGGGCTTTAAAAACGGGGCCCCTGGTCTTTTTTTTCTTTTTTTTTTTTAACCCCATTGTTTTTTTTTTTTCTTTCCTTCCGTTTTTTTTCCTTTTTTTGTTAAGAAACCCCCCCCCAAAAAAAAAAAATTTTTTAAAACCCCGGGTGAGAAGCTGGAGGGCTCTGGAGGCGTTTGAGCTGCACCGGTCGTGAAGACTACAGAAGGAAGGTTTCCGGCTACGTTTGGCTAGTCGCGGAACCAGACCCAGGTTGGGGTCGTGGACGTCGTCCCTGGTGAACTTCAGGGGAGAGAGGCGACGAGGAAGGACTTTGGAGAATCAGCGATGATAAGCTGAGTGAAAAACCTTTTAAAACTTTCCCCATTTCTTTCTGCTCTACACCGGAGTTCGAGTGTAGACATTTTCTAATAATTTAATAAAGAAGGGGTGGTATTTTTACAAAGTCTAAGTGTTATATCCCTGGGTAAGAATGCGTATGGAGTAAGATTGTGTGTGATGTGAGATATTTATTTCTGTCTCGTCTGTGCTTGACAGGGGAGCTTACTGGTGGACAGCCTCGGGAGGGAGGGGTCTTTTAAGGGGAAGCTAATGGGGGACAGATATCTTTTTTAACTATGCATTCGGTTCGAACAATTGTCTTTCAAACATCATGGATGCTGGTGATGAAGGTGATGAACAGCTATGAGTACATGATGAACAGCCATGAGTACATGATGAACAGCTATGAGTACATGATTGTCACGGACGTAAATACTTTTGGTTTGGAAGATAATTCATTTCTTCCCAAACCTGATATAAAGTGGAGTGTTACCAGTGACTCTTCACTACATTGGCCGGGTGTTGACCCATGTGTTATTTGTGTCATCCCGGGTGCGCTACGTCCGTGCATTTTGCTCCCATCCTCCAATATTTCTCTTCATTATTTTTCTTTAAAGCCTTCTTTTTCTGTTCTTTTATCGTTTTCCACGTGGTTCATCAGCTGTGTCAGGGGGACACAGCTGAGCTGTTTTGTTACTGGTTGCCATCTTGGGTTTTAGGCGAGTGGTTGTGGCACTCGCTTACGAACCTTGGAGTCGGAGGAGAATCTCTATCTCTGCCAGCTGGAGCCTTCCTGCCTTAATCCACTTCGACGTGGGTTGCGTGGAACTGTCTTTCACCCTTCGGTGGGAAGGGAAAAAGAATTCCACTTGCCACCTCTGGGGTCCCTATCCCGGCCAGCTGGAAGAAGCACCTTTGGTCATCCTGACCTGGAGTCCACTTCATTGGGGACCGTCACGGTTTTCGGCTGCCATCCTTCATTGGACTGGGGAGCGGCCCGTTTTCTTACCTGCCCACCCGCCATCATGGTAACATATGTTTGTCTTGGACAGTGTCTTGTTTATTTGGGTTTTCTAACCTCTCAGTGGTTGCGGTTTTTCTTCTGCCTTAATGTGCTGTTAGCTCTGACACACCTTTTCTGTGTGTAACTGTTCCAAAGAAGGGGAACAGGTATGGAAATGATATCGAGATATGCGTCTTGTTGTAGAATTGTAGAAACGCATTATCTTTAATTGTGGTTTTCGGTCCTTAGCGGCTAGGTTTTTCTGTTACTTTGAACTGAGTTGAAAATTGCTTACTATATGATATCCCTTCATTCGGTCAATGGAAGCTGTGTTGGTTGTTTTCAGATTACACAGGTTGAGTCAGTGCTTTTCTTAATATGTGATTTGGACCGGAGAGATATCGTAAATGTTGTATTCATTTTTCTTGTTTCATAGACACGAGACGGATCGTGGAATGCATGAGCGTGCGAACGGCTAGACATTTAGACCACGGAGTGTGAATTCCGGCCGTATCGCCCCGCATGTGGTTCGTTCTCGTTGTGTCCTTGTCCTATATGTTTGTGTGACAGACGTATGGATGGATTTTAGTTGGTTTTATTTATTGAGATTTTTACTAAGGAAGTTATCCTTAGTACAGGCATGTCATGGATACAGCGATGTAAAGGGAATGCCATCGAATACAGGTTAAAAGCAAAGGAAAAAAGTTGGAAGAGTTATTATAGTTTATTTACCCTTTTAAAATGACAAAGACATTGTTGATCCCCTTTTTTACGGCATTGTGACCCTTCACACTGACGCAACCCGCGGACCCACTATGTTGCCCACCCACTGACAAGACGATAGAAAAATGACTTTCATCTGGAGCACCTGATCTCCGCCGTAGGGCGGGAAAAAAATATCGCCATTTGGTTTTCGGCAGCTCCGGTCTTGGACTGCTGAAGGACCAGCATCCGGGACCTGGCAGACGCCATCCGGTATCCAGGTACCCAGTTGCTGCGCTGAGGACTGGTTGAAGGTGTGCCTCACCCTTCACTGGGAACCTTCGCCTCGGATTGGAAGTACTAGCCCACTTGCGGGCTTCGCCCTTCTTAGGAGCACCTCCCACGGTGAACCTCTCGGGACGGATATAAGTGAGTCTTCAGTCGTGTGTGGGTGTGGGTTTTTTGGCGTGCGTGTGTGTGGCCTAAAGGCGGTCCACTGATTCGTTTTTTTTTTCTTTATTGTTTTATTTAACCCAGATAGGTCCTGTTTGTAGGATTTATTGTTTCTAGTACTGTCTTTCTTCTGTTATATGTTAAGGCCTTTGTAGCCGGTTAAGGGGGTTGGTTGGGTAGTGCGGGATCCCAGGATATTGGGGTGGAGGGTTTTTGGGGTTTATTCAATTACTTTGTCCCCTAAGTCAGTTAGTTCTGAATTAGGCTTTTCTTTCTTGCCCTATTGTTTTTTTTTCCTTTCTTTTCCTCTCTCGGCTGTTTTTCCTCTTCTTTTGTTCTGACCCATACCCCTTCTGGAGTGTTAGTGTGGAGTGAATGATTGTAAGGAAGTAATAATATTGTTGAAACTCTTTCTTTGTGGTCTGGTGGTTTGTGAGGGATTGAGTGATCGCTCCGCTTCTGCCCACAGGCCCATTTTTTGTTTTTTTCCCCTGTTTAAGAATCCCCCCCCTGTCAGGTGCACACGACCGTGACAATTATGGTGGAGATGCGGGGGGGGGAACAGGAATGTGTATGGTGGTAGTGTAGAAAAGCGACACTCTGAAACTCACTACCGCCCGCCCTTGAGCGGACCTGTCTATCTTTCTTTACGTGTATTTCACGGGTGGTTGGTTGGGTGGGTTCTAGTGTTAGTAAGGAACCCCATTGGAGCGGACCCGTTTTGGGGTTGCTGTCGGCAGTAGTAGTGTTCCGTGCTCGTGGTCGGGACCTTCGGCGCTTCCGGTTCCGCGTTCGTTCCAGTGTTTGTTTTGTTTTGTGTCGTACCGCCGGCTCTTTGTTCTATGAATTCCGTTCTCCTTTTCGCATTACCTTAGTTAGTATAGTGGTACTTGGGTGGAGAAAGAAGGGGGGGGGGGGGGGGTTGGGCTCTAGATTAGTAGTCTTGCTTGTGCAGAGTCGTGTTGTCACTGCTTGTACTGATTTAGGATGGTGGTCTGCATTTGCCTGTCACCAAGCGCCGACTGTGTTAGTAAGGTAAGTGTAGGCAGCTTGCTTGCCAAGCATTGGTGCTTTGTTTACAAGGCAAACGTTGACACTTAGTTCCGATACTGACTTTGCGCGAAACTCGGCCTTACGTAAGTCTATCTACTTCAGTTCATCATAAAACAAGAAAGACTATTCTTGGTGGTGTGTTATTTTGTTATTACACACTAGGTTGCGGCGCTGTGTTGTTTTAGTCTAGGGGGGATTAGCACTAAGTTGATAGCTTTCCTCTTCTGTCTAGCGCACATACAAGCAGTTTATTTGCTTTTCTATGCTAGGCTGCTCGATGTTAGGGCTTTCTTAAGGGTATCAACACTTAATTTGTTGTGGACTTGTGGTTGTTGGAATAATAAATTTGTTCAGTCATGTGTTGAGAATGGGAGGTGTAGTGTCTGTGGATAACAACATTAGTGTCTTTCCAAAGAGCCACTCGTTCATTTTTCTGTCGCCCCTCCCCCTTTCATCTGTTTCCCATTCAGTTACAGGAGCAGAGATTTTAGCACGTGGTTCCCGTCTGTGGACTAGGTCGTGTTACACGGGGAATATCGGCGCGATCATGCGGCACTGTGTTGATCGAGTTGGGTTCTGTCCTGGTGCTCCAGTGACCGTGTTGGTGCACGTTGTATCGTGTTTACGATCAGTCGCGGTAGAATTTAGGTCAGCTGTTTGGCCTTGCGGTACGGGTCGTTTAAGTTCTATTGTCCGTCCCTGCCTTAGGGCGTTGTTTGTTGATGTCTTGTTGCTTCTTTTCTTCTTTGGCATAACTTGGTTGCTGGTTGGGTGTAACGCGTTGAAGTTATAAATTCCGTGTATGGTTTGTGATTTCTTTTGGCCATTTTGCTGGGTAACGTCTTTTGAAGTCTTATTTGAGAAATCAACATATGAATCCAGATATAGGTTTGTTCCCAGGTGTGGTACTTTGTTTTGGGTTTTGGCACGCCGGTGCACCAAGGGCAGGTCGTATGTTTACACATTGATCTTTGTGCTTTGTCGATTTTATTGATTAATTCCACATCGTGTTGGAATTGCGTCATGTTTCGATATTTGTTTTCCATACAGGTAAAACTCTGAGTTTGAACCACGTTTTATCTGGTCAGTCGTTTTCTTTTGAAGATTGTTGTTTCTCACGCTTTGCAGTGTTTTTAAAAAACATAAACTGGGTATCTCCTTCGTTGGAATTCGGGGGAAATAACTCCAGCTCTTGGCTAGTTATTGAATTTGGGATACTCGGTGTTTCATTTGGGTGAGAGGAAGTTAGTTGGCTTTACTTATTGAGCTTAGCCAGGGTTAATCGATTCAGGTCGTTTTGGCTAGCTTAGTGTGGCGTACTCTTGACTGCAAAAATTTTTTTTGGTTCGTGGAAGCATTTTTCTCTTCGAGTTTGAAACGGTTGTCTTGTGGATTGGACGTTTTTAACCCCCACTTAGTCATAAAGTCTTACATTGTTTGACATTGTTGTTCAAATACTTCTTGTCTTGTGAGACATACCTTAGACTGCTTAACCTACGGTTGGAGATTGTTGGTGTTGACTACACTAAGTCAAAAAGTCGCACCGTAGGACTTTGTCATTTCTCCTTCCATGTTTTGGGAATATGGGTACAGTTATAGGACTACCTTAGTCATAGAGTTCATTAGTTGGAACGTTACTACTCCGTTTTCCTTCTCGTGGGAATCAGCTGCATTTAGCGTTGGAAAGAAAAGTTGTGATACGTTGTGAGCTTACTCAATTTCGGTTCATTCTTGGGACTTTACCTTTTTGTGGTTTCTATCTTGTATGAACTTGGACTTTGGCGGAGAGAGTGTTGGGGGACCACTCTTGGTTGTTGGATTAAAGCACTTCCTGTGGTTGTATTTTTAGGGTTTTGTCCAAGCGTTGTTTGACTGACATCAAACCTTACGTCATTTACATTTCTTATCTTTCAGTGAGTTGTCATTCTCGGTGAGGGTGGGTTAACCAGCGTGCTGGTGTTACCCTATGGACCTCATTGATTTAAGTAGTGCGTTTTTCCCTTTGGAAATTTGGGGGGGATAGTTCTCTTTCAAACCTAGTGCCATTCAGAATCATGGTTTATATCCATTTTGTATGTTCTGTACTATTGGCTTGTGGTGGGTTCCAATTACTTTGTAGACCTTCGAAGTAGTCGACCGTGGTACTAAGTGCGAAAAATAGACACCACACGTCGGATACCTTCGTGGGATTTCGTTCGTCAGAGTTTGCGTGTGGCTGTGCAAATCTTGGTATCACATAGGGATTCGGGACTTCGTGTCTTGTGAGGTTTGTGTTACTGTAAGTTATGGAACACGTAGACGCCGTGCGCCGGATCACGTTCTCGACTCGTGGTGCAGGCCCCCCCACCCCCCCCCCCCCCGAATCCTACCAGGGTTGGGAGCCCCATGACTCAGGCGACGACTGGCCCTACTACCCAGGTCGTGTTTGTTTTTCTTCTGGTGGGATTCGTCCTCCAGTCACCGCAGTGTACAATACAGGCGATGACCCCTCCTGGGTCACTCTCTCCGAGCACCTCTGCCCACTCCGGTCTCGGGACTTTCGCCCTCCGCCGTATCTTCGAGACGGACTTCCGCTTTCGGCCTTCGCCTATGCTATCCTCCTGGACCAGCGCCATGGATCCTTTTCTGTTGATGAGGATAGAGAGGGAGAAAGAGAGGCAAGAGAGAGAAGAGAGCGGAGGGAGAGAAGCCAAAGAAGAGCGACGATAGACGGGGGGAAAAGAAGAGAGGTGAAAAGGGAAAAGTGGGATGGAGGAAAGGAAGATGGGAGAAACAGGAAGAGAGAGAGGCGGAAAGAGAGGAGGGAACGGAAAGAGAGAGAGGCGATAGAGGAAGGGAGGGGGGGGAGAGTGGAGGAGAGGAGGTTGGATGAGAGAGGAAAGAAGATGGAGCTGGAGGAGAGGAGGTGGAGGCGAGAGGAGAAGGAAACGGCGATGGAGAGAGGAGATGGAGGAAAGGAGGACTGGAAGGCGGGAAGTCGAAAGAAAAGAGAGGAGAAACAGTTAGCAAAGGGAGGCCCAGAACAGAAAGAGTTGGTCTTTGAGGCTCGTGTGGTGGAGGAAGGGGAAAAGGAAGACTCAGGGCGAGTTAGTTCAACAGTTGGATGCACCCGCAACCCGTCTGGTTAAATTCGAGCAAGGCTCTTGACCATCGGGAAATAGCGGATTTTCATCAGGGCGATGATTTTCGGTGGGCTCCACCCAAGCTACATATGCCAGTGTTACCAGTGCACAGCGATAATATAGGATACCTACATCG
Organism: Conus ventricosus; assembly: GCA_018398815.1. Classification (NCBI taxonomy): domain Eukaryota; kingdom Metazoa; phylum Mollusca; class Gastropoda; order Neogastropoda; family Conidae; genus Conus; species Conus ventricosus. The sequence continues at coordinate 44,791 of JAFLJL010019346.1, forward strand.
AGCACTTGAGGCGGTTTGCCGCTGCGTACTACCTAAACGACCAGAGTAAAGCCCATTACCTCATTAGTAGTACTGCGGGGGGAAGGCTAGGAGGCAGTTTGTAGAATTCTCCCGGAGGTTCCTATACGAATTAAAAAGCGGCTCTCCGCCGGAGGACTGCACAGACCTTCCGAGTCCTATAGAAAGCAGTTTCGATCCATGAGGAAACTTCAGAGGAGACTTTTCACCAGTTCGGGGAACGCCTCGGGCCGCACTATGGAAAAATATGGATTGAAGCCTCAGAAATGGAATTGAAGGATGGTTTCCTCTTGAGCAACTCATGAATTCGGTATCTCAGGAACTGCAGTTCAAGTTGGGGTGAGGAGAAACACAAACGACATTCGCCAGGAGCAAATCGAGGTTTGCTGAAGCCTTCGCAGGATGCGCCGTCGTCACTATCTGCATGGCCCCTTGCGCCAGGGATAAGTAGGAAACCCCGCCGATCGGGAGTCACGTTGATTCCAAACCGTCGCTGCCCTCCAAGAACGTTTTCTCAGCGATTTAGGAACATCGGAGCAAGCCCAAGCTTTGCTTCCTTGTGGGGAAAAAGGGGCATTTCGTTCGGGATTGTCCCAAGGGAAGGACAAGGGCCAAAATCCGATATCTCGCCACTTTTGGGTGGCATTTTGGAGAGAGTGAGGTCACGACCCCAACATGCCCTCCCTTCCGGTTCGGTAGTGTGTGGCAAGATAGTGGACGCTATTAGGGACACAGGAGCCACAGCGGGTCTTCATGCCGAGCGTTAGCCCTTGTGATTTGCACCTCGAGGGGCAGAAATTGCCAGTGTCAGGAATCGGTCATCCTTCCAGGGCCCAAAGCGAATCTACCAGTATTGGTAGGAGTCTCTACTCCCTAATACTTTAAAGAGGAAAGGATTGTGGGCAGTCGCCCTTCAGCGTCCTGCGTACTCCCTGCTGATTTGCATTCAGTGTGCTATGGAGACGGTCAGCGTTCGGGAGATATCGTCAGCGTTGCCAGCCGAGGTTGTTTGAGGTGCCACCACCACGTTCCAAAGCACGAGAGAGAACAGGCATTGAAAACCCTCCTGAAGCCCCTGACTCAACTGACACCTTGACCATGGATCCTCGGGACGGTTCACAGCTTGCAAACGAAGGACCCATCCCTCAACAAAATCCGAAGTTTGGTTGGATGCCAGCAAGGCGTCCCCCCGCAGCAGCGCGGTAGAGTTCGATGAGTCGCCAGGGTCTGGTGCCACAGACGTTATACGTGCCTACTTCGTCTGCACTCAATTGTTGTACCCGAAGCTCTCTCGCACTGTCATGCGCTAGGTACGATACCCTATGCAGGACATTTGGGGAGGCGTCGAACCTGGAGATGAATCCAAGGCTGGCTTTTTACTGGCCAGGGTAGAAAGGACGTCAAAAGATATTGCGCAGCTGTGATGTGTGTCAACGTACTACCCGAAGGGCCGGACACACAGAGTTACTTTGGGCACAGTTTCCCTTGATCGGCCCACACCGTTCAGTAAGGTGGGAGTTGATGCTAGGACCCATCATTCCGCATCCGCCGAGGTCACCGTTTTGTTCTCCGTCCTGGTAGACTATGCCACACGCTATCCTGAGGCCTACCCTCTGCGGAGAAGTCGATCGGTGACGGTAGCGGAAGCCCTGTGGGAGATGTGGACAAGGACGGCATCCTGACAGGTATTGTCCGATAAGGGACGCAGTTTCTCTCGTATGTGATAAGTCTGAAGGTATACAAATTACTTCGTAATCCACCGAGGAGACTACTTACTCCCTTCCCATGTCAGGCCAACGGTCTTGTCGAGAGATTCAATGGCACAATGAAGCAGATGATTCGGAGGAAACTGGCCCAAGAACAACCCAAAGACTGGGGGACCGTTCTTGCGGGGGTATGTTTGCCTCCGGGAAGTGCCACAGGGAGTTTGGGATTTTCACCTTTGAGCTCCTTTATGGTCGTGACTGTCAAAGGTTTCTATGGCCATTCTGAGAGATCATTGGCCCATGAGGAGCAGAGAGACGAACAGAGGACACAGGCTGAATACGTCTGGCACTGAGGAACGGATCGCCGGCCACTTGTGCAGTTGCTTCATAGGATTCTTTCCCAGGCTCAGAAGGCGGATATAAGAAGACTATGACCGGAGAACGCCAGAGATGGTTTGGCCCAGATGACGAGGTTCTATTGCTGTTGCCTTTATCCCAGAACAAGCTGCGAGCTGTATGGCAAGGGACATTCCAAGTAGGCCAAGCGTGTAGGAGACTGGGATTACGCCATCAAGGATGAGAGGCAAAGACAAAGTGGTCCACGCCAAATTTACTGAAGGAAAGTACGGCGAAGAGCAGTTTGCGGTGATGGTTTTGCCGGTGGTGTGGAGAAGAAGGAGGCGAGTTCGCCCCTCTGGTTTCAACCATACCCCTGCGTGGCTCTATGTACAGAGGAAACCTGGGAGGATGTGACAGCTAGCTCAGTCTTCACATCGGATCAGGCAAGAAGCGGTGAAGAGTTTTGCAGCGAATATCAGGGACATTCCTCTCGACATTCCTCTGCGCTGCAATTTGGGAACATGCCCTTGAACTCGACCCGGATGACCCAAATTCGGGTTGAAACAATACCCTTTGCCCACATCGAGATGGAGACGGTCAAGCAGAGGTACAGGCAATGATTCGGATGGGGTCATTGAAAGATGCAAGCTCGCCCTTCTCGTCCTCCGATGTGTTTGTGGAAGATGCCAGACGGCAAAATGAGGTTTTGTGATGACTTTCGCCGCTTGAACAAAGTATTGAAATTCGACGCCGAGCCGATGCCTGCTTGTCGACAAATCTTTGCACAGCTGGTCAGAGCAAGTATTTTTTCCAAGCTCGACCTGGCCAAGGCTATTGGCAGATCCCCATGGAACCAGCAGTCAAAGAGGAAAATGCTTTCACGACTCCCGAAGGCCAGTTCAGTTCAGGGTAATGCCATTTGGTCTCAAGACCGCAGGAGCCGTCCTTCAGTGGATTATGCGAACTCAAGTTGGAGCCCCTCGGTTATCCAGGCGCACAAACTTTATTGACAAATCTGATTGGTGGCCACGGAGACGTGGGCTGGACACTTGAATCATACGGATCATCTTGCTTCTGCCTCCGACAGGTTGCAACTGGCAGCGCCGCCTGACGAAGTGCCAGATCGGAGAGGCCGGATTTCCTTTTGGGTCATGTGATCGGCCGAGGCTACATTGCTGCCTGAACAGACAAACTTGGCAAAATAAATGAAGGCCCCGACCCTCCCAGGACCAAGAAGGAACTCTGATCATTTCTCGGGTGGTGGGGACTACGCAAAATTTATCCCTCATTTGCTGAGTGTTGGCCAAGCCTCTGCGGGACAAGACGGCGGCCAAAAGGAAAACCGAAGTTCTTGTGTGGAGCCCTGAGGATGCCAACGCATTTCAAGGATACTCAACGGTCGCCCCGCATATCCAACCAACCCATTCTGCGTTGGCTGACCCCAGTATGCCATTCGTCTTGAGGACTGATGCTTCGAGTTGTTGGATTGGGGGCTGTATGCTACAAGACCAAGGGAAAGGGTCTGCTGCCGTTGCCTATGCGAGTAAGAAGTTGGTAGGGGCGAGCTAAACTCCACACCATTCGAACAGAATGTCTCGCAGTGGTGTGGGTGCAGGCGGTTTTACCCTTACCTGTAGGGCGAGCGGCGAGTTTGTTCTGGAGACAGACCACCCAACCCCCTGGCGTTATCTCATCGAATTCGGCTGTTAGCCGTGTCTCATGGGATGGGCCATCGAACTGCAAAGTCTAGCTGTTCACTTTCAGGGAACATCCGGGGAAAATACACCGTGGGAGGCTGATTACCTCAGCGGATGGAGTGCTGCGGTCAAGGTACAGGAAAGGAATGAAGAAAGTTACATTGTATAAGAGATGTAAGGGGTGTACAGAAACATATTTGGAGGCTGTTGATAGTGATAGGCTGTGCTCGGTGGCACAAGCCTCTTTGGTTGGGGGGTAATTTCACGGACGTAAATAACTTTTGGTTTGGAAAGATAATTCATTTCTTCCCAAACCTGATGTAAAGTGGAGTGTGGCCGTGACATCTTCACTACATTGGCCGGTGTTGACCAGTGTGTTATTGTGTCATCCTTGGGTACGCTGAGTCGTGCATTTCTCTCCCATCTCCAATATTTTCTCTTCAATTATGTTTTTTTTCTTTAAAGCTTTCTTTTTCTGGTCTTTGTATCGTTTTCCACGTGGTTCATCAGCTGATGTCAGGTGACACAGGTGAGCTGTTTTTGTACTTGGTTGCCATCTTGGTTTGGCGAGTGTGTGAGGCACTCGCTTACGAAACCTTGGAGTCGGACGAGATCCCTTATCTCTGCCAGCTGGAGCCTTCTGCTTGAATCCACTTCGACGTGGGTTGCGTGGAAAAGTGTCTTTCACTTCGGTGGGAGGAAAAAGAAATTCCATTTGCCACTCTGGGATCCCTATCCCGACCAGCTGGAAGAAGACCTTTGTGTCATCCCCTGACTGGAGTCCACTTCATAGGGGACCGGTCACGGTTTTCGGCTGCCTCCTTCATTTGGACTGGGGCGGGGACCGTTTTTCTTACCTCGCACCCGCCATTTTGGTAACTCTATTGTCTGTCTTGGACAGTGTCTTGTTTATTTGGGTTTTCTAACCTCAGTGGTTGTACGGTTTTTCTTCCTGCCTTCTATGCTTGTTGGCTTGCCACACCTTTTTGTGTGTAATTGCTCCAAAGCGGGAGTGGCCTGTTGGAAGTGGTATCGAGATATGCATTTTGTGGTGGAATTGTAGGAACGCATTATCTGTAATTGCGTTTCGGTCCTTAGCGGCTAGGTATTCGTTTTTTCCTTTGGACTAAGTTGAAAGTCTCTTACTCACATTTCAGTAATAGAAGCTGTTATTTGTTGTTTTCTGAAGTACACAGGTCGAAGTCAA
>JAFLJL010019346.1:54092-56592 GCA_018398815.1 Conus ventricosus
TTTTTTGGTATTATTGCTTCATACATCAGTCGCTGGCTATTCTAGGGAGATGGAGGAGTGTCGCATAGCAATGAATGTTTCTATGTTGTTCTAAATAGAAATCACACATTTACACATGTATGTATTTGACAAGCTGCATAACCTAAGTTTGCTTCATGTTCTTACACAGCTTCACATGGTAGTACTGTTCACTGTTTGCTGTAAGGTAAATGTCACCTCGTAATTTGTAAGCGCAAAATTGTATTTTAATACCTACAATGCGAGTACCTGTAATCGTCGAAGCAAGCAGTCGATTCTCACTGACCCAGTAGATGGAGGAGATATGCTAGAGGGATGAGAGTGGGTGATAGTGAAGGAGGGTGCCAGGCGTTGATTAATGGAGAGAGGGCGATAGGGAAGGAGGGTGTCAGGCGTTGATTTAATGGGGAGGGATGATAGTGAAGGAGGGTGTCAGCGTGATTTAATGGAGAAGGGCGATAGGGAAGGAGGTGTCAGGCGTTGATTTAATGGGCATGGGTGATAGTGAAGGAGGGTGTCAGGCATTGATTTAAAGGGAGTGGGTGATAGTGAAGGAGGGTGTCAGGCGTTGATTTAATGGAGAGTGGGTGATGGGAAGGAGGGTGTCAGGCGTTGATTTAATGAGGAGTGGGGTGATAGTGAAGGAGGGTGTCAGGCGTTGATTTAATGGGGAGTGGGATGATAGTGAAGGAGGGTGTCAGGCGTTGATTAATGGAGAGAGGGGCGATAGGGAAGGAGGGTGTCAGGCGTTGATTTACATGGGCAGTGGGGTGATAGTGAAGGAGGGTGTCAGGCATTGAATTAATGGGAGTGGGGTGATAGTGAAGGAGGGTGTCAGGCATTGATTTAAGGGGAGTGGGGTGATAGTGAAGGAGGGTGTCAGGCATTGATTTAATGGGGAGTGGGGTGATAGTGAAGGAGGGTGTCAGGCGTTGATTAATGGGAGTGGGTGATAGTGAAGGAGGGTGTCAGGCGTTGATTTAATGGAGAGTGGGGTGATAGTGAAGGAGGGTGTCAGGCGTTGATTTAATGGAGAGTGGGTGATGGGAAGGAGGTGTCAGGCATTGAATTAATGGGGAGTGGGGTGATAGTGAAGAGGGTGTCAGCGTTGATTTAATGGGGAGTGGGGTGATAGTGAAGGAGGGTGACAGGCGTTGATTTAATGGGCTATTCATCAAGGTGTCTGCTCATCATAAAGGTTTGTCACTATTTGAGACATTGAAAGAAATCGAGCAAATCTGAAGAAGATAACAGCAGAAGAACATGAAATTGCACCATCCACACTGGCAACCATTCAGGCTTCCACAGAGAAGTGTGAAAGTCAGTAATTTAGAGATGAAGACACCACACCATGCGAGAACTCATTTTTGAAGTACCTAATCGAAGAGAATCAAAGAAGAAGTTTGACAGATCTGCTGCACACACATGACTTGGGTGCCTTTGCTTCGTGTGATCGTGTGGACAAGGATGAAAACAAAATCATTATCCTTTTGAGATCTTTCTCTTCACTGTTCAGTTGAGCAATAGCAACAATCATCCTTTTCTGTTGTTTCACCAGAATGGGAGAATTTCAGGGATTTTTTTTTTTTTTTTTTTTTGGTCCAGTGTGGCAATGATCATCTTTGTCTGCTTTTCATAGGATGTGAACATTCACATATCAGACATTATAACCGCCATTTCCATTAACTGTTATGAGCGACCTAATGCGAACTGCTAATAACAAAGAACATTAAGACATAATAACACATCTGTGACTTTCACTGCCACGATAAAGAAAAATAAAAAAAATTATCTTTTCCTTTTCAAGATCTTATTGAGACATTAATTATTTTGATTGTTGTGATTTCTTTTCAAGATGTGAAAAGCACAAAAAAAATGTTCTTAGTACAGTAGTACAGCAGCGTGTGTGTATTTTAAAAACAATAACTCAGGAGTTAATTTCCATACCAGTGCCTACTCCAAAGAACTAACAATGTGAAACAATAAATGAACAGTGCAGAAATCTCGCTTTCCCCCTCTCGCCTTCAAACTGTGGTGCTGGTTAATTTCTTCTGACAATCAGTTCTTCTGAAGTCTTCAGAACAATACAGTTCATTTGTTCACCTGTTTTACTTATTATCAGTGTCTACACCTTCAAATTGCAATATAGGCCTATGTGACTGTTTACAGCTATTTACTGCCATAGTTTGGAAGCCATTTTTTAAGATCATTTTTGATTAGAATATATAACAGCCCAGAAAATGAGCTTGATCACTGTCCATGTGTGTGTGTGTGTGTGTGTGTGTGTGTGTGTTGTGTGTGTGTGTGTGTGTGTGTGTGCACGCGCGCGCGTGTATGAGAGAGAGAGAGAGAGAGAGAGAGAGAGAGAGAGAGAGAGAGAGAGAAACATGCCACACCCAGATACAACGAAGCAACGAGACAGAAATTCATTATAACTGGCACATCGGTTGTAATGAAAGACATATGATTAAGCAGTTTGGAA
>JAFLJL010019346.1:64092-71804 GCA_018398815.1 Conus ventricosus
GTACAGATGGAAATGCTCCGCTACGGGAGTGAGAAGCTGGAGGAGCTCCCGCCGTAGGCGTTTGAGGCTGCACCGGTCGTGAAGACTTACAGAAGAGGTTCCGGCACGTTTGGCTAGTCGCGGAACCAGCCCCAGGTTGGGGTCGTGGACGTCGTCCCTGGTGAACTTCAGGGAGAGAGGCGACGAGGAAGGACTTTGGAGAATCAGCGATGATAAGCTGAGTGAAAAACCTTTTAAAACTTTCCCCATTTCTTTCTGCTCTACACCCGGAGTTCTGAGTGTAGACATTTTTTCTAATAATTTAATAAAGAAGGGGTGTATTTTTACAAAGTCTAAGTGTTATATCCCTGGGTAAGAATGCGAAATGGAGTAAGATTGTGTGTGATGTGAGATTTTATTTCTGTCTCGTCTATCTCTCTTGGCTCCCTGTTTGATTGTGTCTTTCTCTTTAATACTTTTATAGTTTAAGTCTAGTGTGAATACCACCCCTTTATAGTGTAGGGTATTTTGACAGTGATAGTGTAGTTTGTTTTGTATAGTTTGTCGTGTAAATTGTTTTGTGTGTTTTGTAATGATACAGAATAATACTTGCATTCTGTAGGTTTCTTTTTCTCCCCCATTGTATTGTCTTATATAAATTTGTGTGTGTGGGACTTATGATTAAACATTTGTGTGTGCTTAGAAAATTTGATACTAAAGTAAATTTTGATTCAACATTGTTTTTGGGTGACATAAATTTATAAATTTTGATAAAGAATTGTTGAAATAGAAATTTTCAAACATGGACCCGGGGGATAAATTTGCATTGTTAACCTCACAGGCAAAAGAGTTAGGTTTGGCTGGTCCAGAATTTAAAAAGATTTGTGGATAAAAAACTTGGAAAGAGAAGAGAAAATCACACTAAAACGACTTGACTTAGCCGCTAAAAAAGAAAAAGAACAAAGAGACTTGGCAGCAAAAAAAGAAAAAGAACAAAGAGACTGGCAGCAAAAAAAGAAAAAGAACAAAGAGACTTGGAAGCTCAGCTGGATAAGAGGAGAAAGAAAGACAGCTCAACTGGATAGAGAGGAGAAAGAAAGACTAGCTCAGCGGATAAGAGGAAAAGAAAGACAAAGCTCAGGTGGATAGAGAGGAAAAGACAGGCGGGCTCAGATAGCTAAAAAAGAGAGAGATGCAGCTGAAAGAGAAAACGAAAGACAGGCTCAGATAGCAAGGAAGAGAGAGAGTAGCTGAAAAGAAGCTAAAAAAAGAGAGATGTAGCTGAAAGAGTAGCTAAAGAAGAGAGAGAGCAGCTGAAAGAGAAAAGGAAGACTGCTCAATTAGCTAAAGAGGAAAGAGATTGCAGCTGAAAGAGAAAAGGAAAGACTTGCTCAATTAGCTAAAGAGGAAAGAGAAATAGCTCAGAGAGAGAAAGAAAGATTGGCTCCTTTTCAGGCTGATAAAGAACAAGGTGAGAGAGAGTTGATGCGATTGAAATTTGAAAGAGGAAGCTCAAAGACAACAGGAAAGTGAAGAGAGGATCGGCTGTTACAAAAAGAACTAGCTGAACTTGAATTAGAGAGAGAAAAAGATTAAGTTTCTGCGAGGGTAAAACATGAGCAAGGTGATCAGAACAATGGTTCTCAGTCTGGTACTAAAGCAGTACGTTATCCAAAGGCCTTTTTTTAATGAATCTAAGGATGATATGGACTCATACCTATTTCGTTTTGAAAAAATTTGCTGAGAATGTGAAATGGGATGAAAAGGATTGGGGTATGTTCTTGGGTGTACATTTACAAGGCAGTGGTTGTCTTTGAATCATACTCTGTGTGCAAGTGGTCCTGTGGAATATAAAGAACTCAAGAAAGCTTTGCTTGCAAAGTTTCAGTGTACAAAAGATGGGAAACAGAGATAAGTTAGAAATTCTAAACCAAGAAAGATGAATCTTTGTGTCATACGCCACTCGTTTACACATTTGTTTGATCGTTGGGTGGAACTTTCAGACATAGATTTGTCATATGAATGTCTTCGTGATTTTGCTTTTATGTGAACAAATTTTGTCTTCTGTGAGAAAAGAATTGGAAGTTTTTCTACGTGAACGTAGTTTGAAAACATCTGCTGAACCTTAGAAGCAGCAGAAAGCTACCGTTTGGCTCATCCAAATAAGTGTATGTCACGTGGAAACAAGTTTGAGATTGGCATGTCCACTTCAAATGGACAAATGTGAAAACCACAGCGGGGTTTTACCAGACAGGGTTTTCCCGTTCCCAAACTTCCCATTCCCAAACCCACAGTCCCATTACCCTCTGCTCAAAACCAGCAGTTTTCTGATCGGGGTGGACAGTATTCGGGTTTCAGAAGTCTTTGGTGGTCGCAGAGGAAATGGTCGGAGTTCGTACTCGCAAGGATTTGTGAGATTTTTTGAAATTGTGGTGGTAAAGGTCTTTACAGAGAGGAATGTCCAACATTTCAGAAAGGTCACTTCTCAATCTCCAAAACAGCACAAAGAATTGGCAATGTTTCTTTTGCGTTGCGGATTCTGGGGAGCAGAGGTGCTGTGTTCTTCGTTGACTTCAGAGTCGGGTTCCTTACCCTTTTTGTGATGGAACAGTGAATGGCTTCAGGTGTCAGTTCTACGTGATTCAGGTGCAAAAAACTGCGGGAGTTAGGAGGTCACTTGTTCGTCCAGATCAGTATGTGGAAAGACGCAAAAAGTAGTTACTTTTGGTGGAAATACTGGGGAGTTTCCTGTCGCATCTGTGGAGGTGGATACAGTTTTTTTTTTTCGGGTTTCCTGTTAGCTGTGTCATAGATGACCCATCGCAGATCTCATTTTGGGGAATTTTCGGGTGTTACTCCCATTTACAGGTCTCATCAGAATGATAGTCCTCCGATTGCAGCTGCTGTGGAAACAAGGGCCAGAAAAAGCAGGAACAGAAGGGAAAGACTGAGTTAGACATTCCAGTGTCGGATTTGTCTTGTCAACAGAGGAATTGATCAGTTTGCAGGAAAAAGATGTTTCATTGGCTAAGTTCCAAAACAGGGTTTCAGCTGGAGAGTGTATTCAAACAAAACAGAGTTCATGTTCGTTTGGGTGAAGGAAAAACGTGTTTTGTTTCGTACATTTCCAAGGGAGATACACACTTGTCACAGTTTGTGGTTCCAGAGAAGGTTCGACAGAAGGTGCTGTTTACAGCTCATGATGCTTTACTTGCAGGTCATTGTGGTGTCAGGAAAACATTGGCTAGAGTTCGGAATCGTTTCTGGTGGCCAGGAGTAGTGAGAGATGTCAAGACTTATTGCAGGACATTTTGAAATTTGACAAAAATGTTCTAAAAAGGGTCGTACTCCTGATGTTCCGTTGTCTCAGAGCCAAGGATCGAAGAGCCCTTCTACAGGTAGCAGTAGACATTGTGGGTCCTTTTTCTCCACCTTCAGAGGACAAGCACAGGTATTTTTGACAGTTGTTGATGTGGCTACAACGTTTTCCTGAGGCTATTCCGCTCAAGACATTGATTCGTTTACTGTAGCAGAGCATTGTTCACAGTATTTTGTGGGTCTAGGTTTTTTCCAGTTGAACTTCTTTTCAGATAATGGTTCGCAGTTCACTTCGGGAAAAGTTCAAGGAGTTTTTGAGATTACTTTCCATCAAGGGGTACATTTCTCCTTATCATGCTCAGTCAAAAGGTTGTGTAGAAAGATTCCATGGCACTTTGAAGCCAATGATAAAGAAATGGTTAAAGGGAATGTCAGACAGTGGCACAGGCAGGTTGCCTCCACCTTGTTTGGGTTGTCGTGAACTTCCAAATGATTCTACAGGGTTTTTCACCTTTGAGTTGTTGTTTGGTCGCAGGGCTAGAGGTCCCATAGATTTTCTAGCTGATGCATGGCTGGAAAGCGAAAATGTGGCGGAAGCCCAAAAATGTGTGCGAGTATGTGTGTGATTGAGAAACAACATAGCTGATATGTGCCAGATTGCTCATGACTCTGTTGACAAGACTGCAAAAAGTACAGAAGAAGTACCATGAACAAAGTTCTCGTGTTCGTTCATTTCAAATGTCTGACGAAGTACTTGTATTTCTTCCTACAACTACGAACAAACTGTTGATGACATGGAAAGGTCCCTACAAGATTTTAGACGTACTTAACTTTGACTATGTCGTTGACATGGGTGGAAAAAGGAGAATTTTTCATCCAAACATGCTAAAACACTTTCCCCAGGCGAGAAGGTTTGACTGCTGTTGTGATGTGAAGGTTTGACACAACCATTTCAGGGCATTCAACCTCATACGTTTGTTCCTCAAAGATTGAATGTTGAAACTGACAATAGACATGTGGTGACGGTCACAAAGTGAATGTTCCAGTGAGAGGTTTAGTAGCTGTTTTGCCTTCAGTTGACACTGATGATGAACATTTACGAAGATACCTACTTTGGACACTTCTACAAATGAGACGTGCTCTGACGTTCATTACTCTGACAAGTTTTTCTGTGACAGAACAGAGAGAAATTTCTGACGATTTAGCAAGTACGAGTCAATTTTGACAAGTAATCCTGGTTGTTGTTCTCTGAATATTGTGCACGACAAACTTGTGACGGATAAACCAGTTTTCAGGAAACAGTACCCCTCTTCCTTTTTCTTCTCAGGAAACTATTTAAAGGGAAAAGGGACAGAAGATGTTGAATTTAGGAGTCATTGAACCGTCCCAGTCTCCCTTTTTCCGCTCCTGTTGTGTTGGTTAAAAAACCAATGGTTCCACTAGATTTTGTTGTGATTACAGAGAACTAACAAAGTTACTCGAAAGGATGCTGAACCGATTCCTGATCCAGAGGAGTTTTTTTTCAAGGTTGTCTCATGCTCGTTACTTCACCAAGATTGATTTAAACGAAAGGTTACTGGCAGATTTCCAGTGAAGGAAGATGATAGAGATAAGACGGCTTTCAAACACCCCCTAGGGTTGTTTCAGTGGGTGAGAATGCCATTTTGGCTTGGTGACAGCTCCAGCGGGCGTTTGCTAGGGTTATGCGGCTTTAAAGTTAAGGCGAGTCAGCATTGAATTTCTTCGACGACATTCTCATTTTCAGTAAGATGTTGTTGTAGTCATTTGAAAGATTTTAGGAAGTGCTAGAAAACTAAAGCAAGCAGGTTTGACAGCTCGTCCTTCGAAGCTCTATGCTGGATTTCAAGAATTGAAATTCTTGGGACATACAGTTGGTCATGGTTCCCTGCCAGCCAGACAAGGAAAAGGTTGAGAAATTCTTCATAATTTCCCTCCATCTACAAAAAGGCAAGTGCGTGCGTTACGGGTTGGTTGGATACTACAGACGTTTTATCCCAACTTTGCGTCGCTTACTGCTCCTATCAGCGATTTGTTGTCAGGAAAGGCTACAAAGAAGTTGGAGTGGTCGTCTGCTTGTCAGTCTGCTTTGGAGAAGTTGAAGAAGAGGTTGTCTTCAAGTCCGATTTTGCTGTTGCCAGATTTGGGGAAACCCTTTTTGGTTCGGTCGGGTGCCAGTTTTCCCTCGGGGTCGTGGTGCTTTGTTTCAGGAGCATGAAAGATGTTCTTCATCCATCGCTTCGGAGTCGAAAACTTCTGCCCAGAGAAACTCGATACAGTACTATCGAGAGAGAATGCTTGGCTATTGTGTGGGTTTTATTACGAAGCTAGGTAGATATCTCTGGGGAAGGACATTTTTTCCAGACAGATCACACCCTTTGACTTACCTCCATCTTGTGTTTTCAAAAATGCAAGGATTATGAGGTGGTCCCGTTTATTGCAGGGTACAGGTTCACTGTTAAATCCCATCTCTGGTACTGCAAATCGTTTGCAGATTTTCTCAGCCGGTGAGAAAAATGAAATGCTGAAGTTTTGGGTTTTTTTTGTGATCATGTTTGCAATATGACCTGATGGTATGCTATTAGTATACTGTTTTTAAAATGAGATTTTTGTTGCTGTTCGGATCACGTCAAAGTTTCTTGGATACTCTCAAATGTCAATTTCTGCTATTTTGGGTTTTTAAATTTATGTTGATCCATGGATGAGAATTTTAAGGTGATAGTTTTGGAATAAACATGTTTCTATGATAAATTTCGAGGTAGTGAAAATTTAAAGATAGAATTTTGTCTTGGAGATAATTGTCTTTTTGAGTGTGTACCTCTGGTTACCTTAAGTTAAAGATCGCTGGTGCGCTCTTTTTTTTAAGGGGGGGGGGTACGTAAAGAAAATGTTTTAATAAATTTTTTATAGGTTTTCATTTAATTGTGTTTAGTATAGAAAAAAGAGGTGCATTTATTAATTGCAGTGTATAAGCGGCACCCAAACTGGTATAAAAGTTTGATATGCTGATGAAGACAGTGTGTAGCCCGGGGCACAGTTTTTTGAGGGGAGATGCATGGATCTCGTGCAGTTTTTTAACGGGTGAGCTTTAAGTTTGTATGTGTGGGCCGTCGATGTTTTAAACTGTCTGCAGTGACAGACCGAGAGAGAGGGGCGTGCGCTGTCTGCGTGACAGACCGAGAGAGCGTAAGACGCTAGTAAGTCCTGGGAAGAGAAGGCCCGGACTTTGTTTGTAGAGGTGCCAAAGCTCCGCTACGGGAGTGAGAAGCTGGAGGAGCTCCCTGCGTAGACGTTTGAGGCTGCACCGGTGTGAAGATGTACAGATGCATGCTCCGCTACGGGAGTTTAGAAGCTGGAGAGCTCCCTGCCGTAGGCGTTTGAGGCTGCACCGGTCGTGAAGACTTACAGAAGGAAGGTTCCGGCTACGTTGGCTAGTCGCGGGAAACCCAAACCCCGGTTGGGGTCGGGACGTCGTCCCCCGGTGAACTTCAGGGGAGAGAGGCGACGAGGAAGGACTTTGGAGAATCAGCGAAAGATAAGCTGGTGAAAAACCTTTTAAAACTTTCCCCATTTCTTTCTGCTCTACACCCGGAGTTTTGAGTGTAGACAAATTTTCTAATAATTTAATAAAAAGGTTTGGGATTTTTACAAAGTCTAAGTGTTAATATCCCCGGGGAAGAATGCGTATGGAGTAAGATTGTGTGTGATGTGAGATATTAAATTTTTGTCTCGTCGTGCTTGACAGGGGAGCTTACTGGTGGACAGCCTCGGGAGGGGTGGGTCTTTTAAGGGGAAGCTAAATGGGGGACAGATATCTTTTTAACTATGCATTCTGGTTCGAACAATTGTCTTTCAAACATCATGGATGCTGGTGATGAAGGTGATGAACAGCTAGAGTACATGATGAACAGCCATGAGTACAAAGATGAACAGCTATGAGTACATGATTGTCACGGACTAAATACTTTGGTTTGGAAGATAATTCATTTCTTCCCAAACCTGATATAAAGTGGAGTGTTACCAGTGACATCTTCACTACATTGGCCGGGTGTTGACCCCTGTGTTATTTGTGTCATCCCGGGTGCGCTACGTCCTGCATTTTGCTCCCATCCCCCAATATTTCTCTTCATTATTTTCTTTTAAAGCCTTCTTTTTCTGTTTTTTTATCGTTTTCCACGTGGTTCATCAGCTGTGTCAGGTGACACAGCTGAGCTGTTTTGTTACTGGTTTCCATCTTGGTTAGGCGAGTGGTGTGGCACTCGCTTACGGGAAACCCTTTGGGGTCGGAGAGATCTCTAACTCTGCCAGCTGGAGCCTTCCGCCTTAATCCACTTTGACGGGGTTCGTGGACTGTCTTTACACCCTTTCGGGGGGAAGGAAAGAATTCCACCCCCCCT
>JAFLJL010019348.1:0-13667 GCA_018398815.1 Conus ventricosus
CCCAACAGCCATGCAGGGAGACACTTCATGACCCATCTCCACACTACCCACACCCTGTACAGCCCCAACAGCCATACAGGAGACACTTCAAGACCCATCTCCACACTACCCACACCCTGTACAGCCCCAGACAGCCATGCAGGAGGCACTTCAATGACCCATCTCCACACTATCCACACCTGTACAGCCCCAACAGCCATGCAGGAGGCACTTACTTAGACCCATCTCCACACTACCCACACTGTATACCACAACAGCCATGCAGGGAGAACTCACTCATGACGATTCAAAACTCCCTCAGTCCTGTAAGGCCCAACAGTACGGGCCATTCAACCATCCTCCACAATACCCAGCTGCCACGCCCACCCTGCAGGAGGCACCAGACCCATCTCCAACACCCACACCGTGTATACACCACCAGCGGTCACCTCAGGGCGGGCAACTGCATCTTGGGTCGAGGTTGGCCATAACCTCCAGAGGCGAGGGGAGGGAGTGTGGTCCACCGCCTACGTCCATGGAGGACGGGACTGGGGGAACAGCGTCGAGGAGTGTCCACTCCAGGTCATGAGGTCGGGACTGGGGGGCGAAGGAGTGCCCGAGTGTGGGGAAGTGGGGGAAGGTGGGGGGTGCAGAGACGTGGGGCGGGGGGTCGTCCATGAAGTCGTCGCGGTGGTTCCACTCCCACAGGCCCGTGCCCATCAGCATGGGGTCTGCACCTTCTGGCGGCAAGTCACACGCCTCCTGCTCACCCCCAAACTTGGACCAGTCCCCGCAGTCCAGCTTGGAGGCTGCCTCCATCCCATCTCCTTCCTTCTCCCTCTGCTGCTCCTCGTTCAGGCCCATGGCGGCCTCACTGGCGGACGGCAACCTTGACCTCTCGACCTCCCCGCTGGCGTTCAAGACGTCCTCCACCTGGTGGGCACTGAGCAAGGGGGACGGGGAGCGCAGAGGCAAGGCCTCCGCCTGGCCCCCTGACACGTCGATGGTGAGGGGCTGGATGAAGGGCTCCGTGGAGGCTGCTGCCGCCTCATCCACCACCCCCTCAGTCACCGGCTGTGGAGATGGGATGTTGGGAGTGAAGGGACTGGCCGACACCTGGTCCTCCTCAACACCCACCGGCTCCTGGGGCATCTCCGGTGGGGGCAGCATCTGGAAGGCGTGGATGGTGCGGGTGGTGTCGTTGACATAGCGCAGCATGATGTTCTCATCCTGACAACACCCGTGGGGAACAAAACACAAATGACATGTCTGGAATGAAGGCAAGCCTGTGTATGCTGCTGAAGATCCTATTCCACTGGCATCCTTTCACTCTCCTTACCATCACTGGTGAACTGGTCTTCCATGTATTCCACTGGCATCCTTTCACTCTCCTTACCATCACTGGTGAACCGGTCTTCCATGTATTCCACTGGCATCCTTTCACTCTCCTTACCATCACTGGTGAACTGGTCTTCCATGTATTCCACTGGCATCCTTTCACTCTCCTTACCATCACTGGTGAACCGGTCTTCCATGTATTCCACTGGCATCCTTTCACTCTCCTTACCATCACTGGTGAACCGGTCTTCCATGTATTCCACTGGCATCCTTTCACTCTCCTTACCATCACTGGTGAACTGGTCTTCCATGTATTCCACTGGCATCCTTTCACTCTCCTTACCATCACTGGTGAACTGGTCTTCCATGTATTCCACTGGCATCCTTTCACTCTCCTTACCATCACTGGTGAACTGGTCTTCCATGTATTCCACTGGCATCCTTTCACTCTCCTTACCATCACTGGTGAACTGGTCTTCCATGTGACAATGCACTGTCTATGGCTGCCAACCACTACTTAGGTCACGTGTTTAGCTATTTGCTCATACTTTTCATTCTGTAAGCAAACACAGAATCATTGGGCTGTCAAATGAAGGAACAAACAAAACACACACGTGTTAAGGCCTCTTTGGTCTTTTTCAGGCAGGACAAATAACATTCAAAACAATGAAAGCAAAGGATGAACAGTCAATCACTTATCTCTTCAGAAATTTTCTTATTCTGAGTCAGGCTTCTGACCTAGTTCAATGATAGGACAGATGAATTCAATTCTAATAGCTAAGACTGGTTTCAGAATTTAAAAAAAAAATTAAAAAAGCGTTATGTGTTGCTGTAAGCCGATTGGTGCACCCTCTGCCAGACATGCCTCTTTTTCCTGAACCCTCCTCCACCCCCTTCACCCCAACTGCCTCCCCACCTAGACCATGCACCCCCCCCCCGCCCCCCCTCTCCCAACACACATACTCCCGGTGTACCCACCAGAATCCTGGAGATGTGGTTGTCAAGGACCTCGGCAATGATGACATCACTGTTCTCTGTGCCCGTCAGGGTCTGCAGGTGTCTGCGGAGCTGCTGAACTTTGTCGTTTTTGTGCAATGTCAGCATGTAACGCACCGTGGACTTGTTGGGCCGCACGTACACCACACCTGCACACACCTCATCACCTTGGCTTTGGAAGAAATTAACATGTACCTTGGCTACTGCCACCACTACTGACAACAGTGACGACCTACATACAGTTGTATTCCTATCAGGTTCAAGTCCACAATAACTTGTGTTTGGCCTGTAAGGAGACCCTGGATAATGGTGTCTGGCTGATCAGACTTGGAAACAACATGACGTCTTTCTAGGCTGAAGCCAGTGACAGGATTACCACATACACACCTGTCACCATGCTGACCTTAGTGTCAATGTGGTGATGGGAAATCAGTGCTAAGAACAATGATTCCTGCTATTTTCAGATCATATGATCACAGGTCAAGGGCTATGTATAAGGTTTAGAATAGTTTCCATGAATTAAACAATCTTCCTACCTGCTCTGTGTTCATTACTTATAGTGAGAATGTATGCAAATAATTCTGCAACATGGACATGAATGCCAATACCGCCTGTTGATACACCACATGGCCATATTTTTAACTCACTCAGCAGTGTCTTGGGAAAACAGGGAACTCAGTGAAAATGGTCAAAGCTTTTCCAAGACTGAACCAATCAGAGTGATTGAACATCAATGAAAAGCTGAAATTTTCAGCCATGTCATCAGTGGATACCAATTTCATTAGTGCAGTTTTAGATATATGGTCATTTTAAAACCGGTAGCATTGAAAATCGGCCATCGGTCAACTCTATTTCTAACAGTACACAATTGGAAAAGAGAGAGAGAAAAAAATGGTGTTATATGCATTGCTGACAGGTTGGAAACTATGATTCAAGCTTGAAATGTGTTCATCATGTAGATACAGGATTTTAAAACATAAAGATTGTGCATTTTGCCAAAAATACCAAAATAAGCAGATAGTTAAAAAAAACTATGAAAGCTATTTCACTGAAATTTTGCGTATGTACTTCTGTAGCCATTCCCTTTCAAAACATACATTTCTTTTTTGGTTTGTTTAGAAGCTGAAAATTTGGCTGGACCTGCCAATTGGCTTGGAAGACTGCTTTGTACACAACAGCAAACTTTCTATGAGTATCTCATTACACTGACCACACATCCTGCCTGACAGTCCAACAACTCACAGATCTGGCGCTCCATGGCATGGGGAATAGGCAGAGAGAGGTACATGAAGGGTTCATAGGTCACTGACACATGGTCACATTCTGAACACACCACCTGCAACAAACATCACGTGCATGGGTCACTGTATCAGTTTTAAGGTCATCAGAGGGTGTCACTGTGAATAGGTAGCTACACGCTCTTGACTTTGCTCATATCTTTGTGAAAAACGACTTTTTTTTCTGTGTACGCAGGCTGATACTCCTGCAGACACTCCCTGTAGAGACAGGCAAGGATTAAACCCATCTACCCAACAAAGCGAATGAAGTTTTGTGCGCATGGCTGTTTTTTTTATCACGTCATGAAGGCAGCCATACTCCAACTTCATGAAAGGATAAAAAAAAGATTGAAACTCACAATTTCTTCTCAATCAAAGTATACCTCAGAACGATAGGTTTCAATCATGTAACCCAATGCAAACGGATTTTGCTTCTTTCAAAATGAATGTAGTTTAATTTGCACTTAATGAGTGTAAAACAGACCATGTGTCTGTCCCTTTGTGCGTGGAATGACCGATTCCATGACGGTGGAGTGAACACACGGTTTTCAATGCCTGGCTCACAGGCCCCCATACAGGTCGAACGGCTCTATTTGTTGCCAAAATGCAGGTCCTACAATGAAGAGATAAGCGATGTATGGGCCTTTATAAACAATATTTCAAGATGTAGTAGGTATCTGAATTGTAGTTTTCATGGAAATCTGATTTACCAGTTCTGATGAATTCAATGATTAGAAATGTGTGACCTTCTTGGTTGAATATAAAAGCTGAATGCACTCTTTTCATTGCGGATGTATGTAAGGTTCTGTAAGCTTGCACTGCGGATGTACATGTAAACTTCTGTAAGCTTGCACTGCTGAAAGTGAGGAATTAATGTAAATGAGCCCAACCCTTCTTTGTCAAGCAATAGCATAAGGCAAGATGGTGGCTGTTGTATGTGATAATACCATATCTGCCTTCAAGTGCATCTGAAGACAGATCTGCAAGTTCAGCAAAAATTAAACCACTGATTTTTATCTCTTTATCATGAATCTTCTTATTTGTTGAATCTGATGACAAACTATCACCCTAGATGCTTTAAAAAGAAGATTTATTACTTTGCTCTGTCTGTAAGGATAAACTGGGTCAACGGTGGAACTGTTGACTATGTTTTGTAATAACCCTTAAAAACTATTCCAGAAGAACTCACGAAATGAGATGACTTAAGAACTGAATAATTTTCATTTGACAAAGTTTGCTGTTCAAAACTTTAAAATCTAATTTTAACTTACCAAAGTGCAAATCAAAGTGGAGATAAGTTAAAGAAAATCAAGCAAGGACCAATGTTAACACTCATACTCACTCACTCAGAGAAATATTTCCTTTTATAAACTTTCATTTTCTGTCCCTAAGTGCATGAATCTACAAAATACTACTGACTTGTTCCCAAGTGCACGAAATTACCTGGAAAAAGCATTCAGTTCTTCCGTCCTGTCCCAAAGTGGATGATTCTACCAGCAACAAGTTCTATAGCACTCAGTACTTCTCAACTGTCCCTAAATGGGTGAACTGAACAAGAGCAAGAGCCATGGCACTCCCTATTTCTGCCCTCACCCAGGGTGGATGTGTCAAGTACTCTATCTGCCTCACCCAGGGTGGATGTGTCATGGTACTCTATCTGCCCTCACCCAGGGTGGATGTGTCATGGTACTCTATCTGCCATGACCCAGGGTGGATGTGTCATGGTACTCTATCTGTCATGACCCAGGGTCGATGTGTCATGGTACTCTATCTGCCATGACCCAGGGTCGATGTGTCATGGTACTCTTATCTGCCCTCACCCAGGGTGGATGTGTCATGGTACTCTATCTGCCCTCACCCAGGGTGGATGTGTCATGGTACTCTATCTGCCATGACCCAGGGTGGATGTGTCATGGTACTCTATCTGCCCTCACCCGGGTGGATGTGTCATGGTACTCTATCTGCCCTCACCCAGGGTGGATGTGTCATGGTACTCTATCTGCCCTCACCCAGGGTGGATGTGTCATGGTACTCTATCTGCCCTCACCAGGGTGGATGTGTCATGGTACTCTATCTGCCATGACCCAGGGTGGATGTGTCATGGTACTCTATCTGTCATGACCCAGGGTGGATGTGTCATGGTACTCTATCTGCCCTCACCCAAGGTGGATGTGTCATGGTACTCTATCTGCCATGACCCAGGGTGGATATGTCATGGTACTCTATCTGCCATGACCCAGGGTGGATGTGTCATGGTACTCTATCTGCCCTCACCCAGGGTGGATGTGTCATGGTACTCTATCTGCCATGACCCAGGTGGATGTGTCATGGTACTCTATCTGCCATGACCCAGGGTGGATGTGTCATGGTACTCTATCTGCCCTCACCCAGGGTGGATGTGTCAAGGTACTCTATCTGCCATGACCCAGGGTGGATGTGTCATGGTACTCCATCTGTCATGACCCAGGGTGGATGTGTCATGGTATTCTATCTGCCATGACCCAGGGTGGATGTGTCATGGTACTCTATCTGCCCTCACCCAAGGTGGATGTGTCATGGTACTCTATCTGCCATGACCCAGGGTGGATGTGTCATGGTACTCTATCTGCCATGACCCAGGGTGGATGTGTCATGGTACTCTATCTGCCCTCACCCAGGGTGGATGTGTCATGGTACTCTATCTGCCATGACCCAGGTGGATGTGTCATGGTACTCTATCTGCCATGACCCAGGGTGGATGTGTCATGGTACTCTATCTGCCCTCACCCAGGGTGGATGTGTCAAGGTACTCTATCTGCCATGACCCAGGGTGGATGTGTCATGGTACTCCATCTGTCATGACCCAGGGTGGATGTGTCATGGTATTCTATCTGCCATGACCCAGGGTGGATGTGTCATGGTACACTATCTTCCCTGACCCAGGGTGGACGCGTCATGGTACTCTTATCTGTCCTCACCCAGGGTGGATGTGTCATGGTACTCTATCTGTCCTCACCCAGGGTGGATGTGTCATGGTACTCTATCTGCCCTCACCCAGGGTGGATGTGTCAAGGTATTCTATCTGCCATGACCCAGGGTGGATTGTGTCATGGTACTCTATCTGCCCTCACCCAGGGTGGATGTGTCAAGGTACTCTATCTGCCATGACCCAGGGTGGATGTGTCATGGTATTCTATCTGCCATGACCCAGGGTGGATGTGTCATGGTACTCTATCTGCCATGACCCAGGGTGGATGTGTCATGGTATTCTATCTGCCATGACCCAAGGTGGATGTGTCATGGTACTCTATCTGCCATGACCCAGGGTGGATGTGTCATGGTACTCTATCTGCCATGACCCAGGGTGGATGTGTCATGGTACTCTATCTGCCCTCACCCAGGGTGGATGTGTCATGGTACTCTATCTGCCCTCACCCAGGGTGGATGTGTCATGGTACTCTATACTGCCCTCGCCCAGGGTGGATGTGTCATGGTACTCTATCTGCCCTCACCCAGGGTGGATGTGTCATGGTACTCTATCTGCCATGACCCAGGGTGGATGTGTCATGGTACTCTATCTGTCATGACCCAGGGTGGATGTGTCATGGTACTCTATCTGCCCTCACCCAAGGTGGATGTGTCATGGTACTCTATCTGCCATGACCCAGGGTGGATGTGTCATGGTACTCTATCTGCCATGACCCAGGGTGGATGTGTCATGGTACTCTATCTGCCCTCACCCAGGGTGGATGTGTCATGGTACTCTATCTGCCATGACCCAGGGTGGATGTGTCATGGTACTCTATCTGCCATGACCCAGGGTGGATGTGTCATGGTACTCTATCTGCCCTCACCCAGGGTGGATGTGTCAAGGTACTCTATCTGCCATGACCCAGGGTGGATGTGTCATGGTACTCCATCTGTCATGACCCAGGGTGGATGTGTCATGGTATTCTATCTGCCATGACCCAGGGTGGATGTGTCATGGTACTCTATCTGTCATGACCCAGGGTGGATGTGTCATGGTACTCTATCTGCCCTCACCCAAGGTGGATGTGTCATGGTACTCTATCTGCCATGACCCAGGGTGGATGTGTCATGGTACTCTATCTGCCATGACCCAGGGTGGATGTGTCATGGTACTCTATCTGCCCTCAACCCAGGGTGGATGTGTCATGGTACTCTATCTGCCATGACCCAGGGTGGATGTGTCATGGTACTCTATCTGCCATGACCCAGGGTGGATGTGTCATGGTACTCTATCTGCCCTCACCCAGGGTGGATGTGTCAAGGTACTCTATCTGCCATGCCCCAGGGTGGATGTGTCATGGTACTCCATCTGTCATGACCCAGGGTGGATGTGTCATGGTATTCTATCTGCCATGACCCAGGGTGGATGTGTCATGGTACACTATCTTCCCTGACCCAGGGTGGACGCGTCATGGTACTCTATCTGTCCTCACCCAGGGTGGATGTGTCATGGTACTCTATCTGTCCTCACCCAGGGTGGATGTGTCATGGTACTCTATCTGCCCTCACCCAGGGTGGATGTGTCAAGGTATTCTATCTGCCATGACCCAGGGTGGATGTGTCATGGTACTCTATCTGCCCTCACCCAGGGTGGATGTGTCAAGGTACTCTATCTGCCATGACCCAGGGTGGATGTGTCATGGTATTCTATCTGCCATGACCAGGGTGGATGTGTCATGGTACTCTATCTGCCATGACCCAGGGTGGATGTGTCATGGTATTCTATCTGCCATGACCCAGGGTGGATGTGTCATGGTACTCTATCTGCCATGACCCAGGGTGGATGTGTCATGGTACTCTATCTGCCATGACCCAGGGTGGATGTGTCATGGTACTCTATCTGCCCTCACCCAGGGTGGATGTGTCATGGTACTCTATCTGTCATGACCCAGGGTGGATGTGTCATGGTACTCTCAGACCTGTTTACCCCAATTTCGTGTACCTGTAATGTCTCATAAAAAAACCCTGTAATTTCAGAAAAAAAACCCTGTAAATTTCATAATCGCAATATTTAGCGACTTTTTGCACTTACACATGTATATCAAATGTAAAGCATTTATACCATAATAACAAGACTTTGGTTAATTATACAATTATAGTATTTAATTTTTAATAACACTTTACTTACCTTCAAATTGTTCAGCTACCAGGCACTCTCAAGTTACCATTGCTTCTGCCCTTATGACAGACAAATCATCGAGCTCCTTTTTGGTATTCTTCTTTTCAGTCGTGAAAAACGATGTCAGTTTCTGTGAAGACTCGGCATCTTTCTTCGTTTCAACGTACTTCAGGTGCTTTTTCATTTTGCAGTGTAACTCTATGTCATACTGGCCTGAATGCGAGATAGAAAAATCCGATGAACAGTAACCACAGAAGGCATACTCTTCGCCAAGTGACGATCTCCGTATTCCAGGCGTCTTCAGGTATGATTCACGGAACTGTTGCCGAACTTTTGCAACTTTGAACATTTGGATGAACCAGCCGTGGGCGCGCGTGTTCGCTTTGTCGCCATCTTTGCAAAGGATAAGACGCAAGGCACGCTGGGAAACGCTTCAATGCTGTTTGCCTTTTGACCGGAATCGTAGCAAAAGAAACTTTGCGTTTAAGATTTTTTTTTTTTTCCCCCCGTAATGATTTTTTTTGGCCGTAATTCCCGTAATTTCGATTTTTTTTCCCGTAAAAATTACGGCAAAAATCGTAAGAGTAAACAGGTCTGTACTCTATCTTCCCTGACCCAGTGTGGGTGTGTCATGGTACTACTATCTGCCCTCACCCAGGGTGGATGTGTCATGGTACTCTATCTGTCATGACCCAGGGTGGATGTGTCATGGTATTTTATCTGTCATGACCCAGGGTGGATGTGTCATGGTACTCTATCTGCCCTCACCCAGGGTGGATGTGTCATGGTACTCTATCTTCCCTGACCCAGGGTGGATGTGTCATGGTACTCAATCTGTCTTATCTTCCCTGACCCAGGTGGATGTGTCATGGTACTCTATCTGCCCTCACCCAGGGTGGATGTGTCATGGTACTCTATCTGTCATGACCCAGGGTGGATGTGTCATGGTACTCTGTCATGACCAGGGTGGATGTGTCATGGTACTCTATCTGCCCTCACCCAGGGTGGATGTGTCATGGTACTCTATCTTCCCTGACCCAGGGTGGATGTGTCATGGTACTCCATCTGTCCTGACTCAGGGTGGATGTGTTATAGTACTCTATCTTCCCTGACCCAGGGTGGATGTGTCATGGTACACCATCTTCCCTGACCCAGGGTGGATGTGTCATGGTACTCTGTCATGACCCAGGGTGGATGTGTCAAGGTACTCTATCTGCCATGACCCAGGGTGGATGTGTCAAGGTACTCTATCTGCCATGACCCAGGGTGGATGTGTCATGGTACTCTATCTGCCATGACCCAGGGTGGATGTGTCATGGTACTCTATCTGCCCTCACCCAGGGTGGATGTGTCAAGGTACTCTATCTGCCATGACCCAGGGTGGATGTGTCAAGGTACTCTATCTGCCATGATCCTGGGTGGATGTGTCAAGGTACTCTATCTTCCCTGACCCAGGGTGGATGTGTCATGGTATTCTATCTGCCATGACCCAGGCTGGATGTGTCAAGGTACACTATCTTCCCTGACCCAGGGTGGATGTGTCATGGTATTCTATCTGCCATGACCCAGGGTGGATGTGTCAAGGTACACTATCTTCCCTGACCCAGGGTGGATGTGTCAAGGTACTCTATCTGCCATGACCCAGGGTGGATGTGTCAAGGTACACTATCTTCCCTGACCCAGGGTGGATGTGTCACGGTACTCTATCTGCCATGACCAGGGTGGATGTGTCAAGGTACTATATCTGCCATGACCCAGGGTGGATGCGCCATGGTACTCTATCTGCCATGACCCAGGGTGGGCGTGTCATGGTACTCTATCTGCCCTCACCCAGGGTGGATGCGCCATGGTACTCACAGTGCTCTTAAACTGCCCCTGGAAGGTGTCCACGACCACGCTGTTGTTGCAGGCCTTGTAGCTCTCCCATGCAGCATGAGCAGCTGTCACATCGGCGGCGGTGAAGCAGCAGGCAGGGTTGGTCAGGTTGGAGTTGGAGTTGTCTCCCACCACACTGCCCCTGGAAGGGGCTCCTCCTCATCCTCCCCTTCATCCTCAGAGGCTGAGCTCTCCTCTGCTTCCACCTCCATGTCCCCGTCCTCTGTCTCCGTGCTCTCTGAGGTGGACGCCTTGTCCGAGTGTCTTCCCGGATGTTGCTCTGCACAACGAAACACCCACCTCCTCACTGTCAGACCATGCTCCTCTTTGTATACAATGTCCTGCTTAGTAATTCGGCACATGACCACTGTTCAGCTGAAACATGACGTATGGTCACAGCCCATGTCTCTGTATACAATGTCCTGCTTAGTAATTCGGCACATGACCACTGTTCAGCTGAAACATGACGTATGGTCACAGCCCATGTCTCTGTATACAATGTCCTGCTTAGTAATTCGGCACATGACCACTGTTCAGCTGAAACATGACGTATGGTCACAGCCCATGTCTCTGTATACAATGTCCTGCTTAGTAATTCGGCACATGACCACTGTTCAGCTGAAACATGACGTATGGTCACAGCCCATGTCTCTGTATACAATGTCCTGCTTAGTAATTCGGCACATGACCACTTTTCAGCTGAAACATGACGTATGGTCACAGCCCATGTCTCTGTATACAATGTCCTGCTTAGTAATTCGGCACATGACCACTGTTCAGCTGAAACATGACGTATGGTCACAGCACATGTCTGTGTGAACACACTTCTACATGTCATGACATTCATCATCCAAATGTTCAGTGTCACAACACAAATAAAGAAAATATGAAAGTCCAACTGTTCAGTGCCCACATCAAGATAAATCAAAATACCGATTGTCCGATGTTCAAATTCAATTTCAACATGATTCAAAATACTCATAGACCAATTGCTGAGTGTCACATCAACAAAGTTCAAATGACTAATTGACCATCTGTTCAGTGTTCACACACTGCATAAATATGCATTAAAGGTATGCACATAAACATGAGCTGTAATGCCCATTACATCTGCTAAATCTCTACTACTGTATGCACTGCAATTTTTGAAGGTCCTATCAGTTCCTGTGTCAGTCCATGTGCTGTATGTACCATGGGGTATAGGGAGTGTCTACACTCTGTGGCTGATGATGTGTCAGTCAGTGTGCTGTATGTACCATGGGTATAGGGAGTGTCTACACTCTGTGGCTGATGATGTGTCAGTCTGTGTGTGTTGTCATGGGTATAGGGAGTGTCTACACTCTGTGGCTGATGATGTGTCAGTCTGTGTGCTGTTCTGTATGTACATGGGTATAGGGAGTGTCTACACTTTGTGGCTGATGATGTGTCAGTGCATGTGCTGTATGTACCATGGGTATAGGGAGTGTCTACACTCTGTGGCTGATGATGTGTCATCGTGTGTTGCCCATGTCATGGGGTTAGGGAGTGTCTACACTCTGTGGCTGATGATGTTCAGTCCGTGTGCTGTATGTACCATGGGGTTAGGGAGCGTTCTACACTCTGTGGCATGATGTGTCAGTCTGTGTGTTGTCTGTCATGGGGTATAGGGAGTGTCTACACTCTGTGGCTGATGTGTCAGTCTGTGTGTGTATGTATCATGGGGTATAGGGAGTGTCTACACTCTGTGGCTGATGATGTCAGTCTGTGTGCTGTTGTGTCATGGGTATAGGGAGTGTCAACACTCTGTGGCTGAAGATGTGTCAGTCTGTGTGTGTCCATGTCATGGGGTTTAGAGAGTGTCTAACATCTGTGGCTGAGATGTGTCAGTCTGTGTGTTGTCCATGTCATGGGGTTATAGGAGCGTCTACACTCTGTGGCTGATGATGTGTCAGTCCGTGTGCTGTATGTACCATGGGGTATAGCGAGGTCTACACTCTGTGGCTGATGATGTGTCAGTCTGTGTGTGTATGTCCATGGGGTATAGGGAGGTCTACACTCTGTGGCTGATGATGTGTCAGTCTGTGTGCTGTTGGTCATGGGTATAGGGAGTGTCTACACTCTGTGGCTGATGATGTGTCAGTCTGTGTTGCTGTAGTCCATGGGTATAGGGAGGTCTACACTCTGTGGCTGATGATGTGTCAGTCTGTGTGTTGTCTGTGTCATGGGGTATAGGGAGCGTCTACACTCTGTGGCTGATGATGTGTCAGTCTGTGTGCTGATGTACCATTGGTATAGGAGTGTCTACACTCTGTGGCTGATGATGTGTCAGTCTGTGTGTTGTCTGTCATGGTATATGGAGCGTCTACACTCTGTGGCTGATGATGTGTCAGTCTGTGTGTGTATGTACCATGGGGTATAGGGAGCGTCTACACTCTGTGGCTGATGATGTGTCAGTCATGTGCTGTATGTACCATGGGGTATAGGGAGTGTCTACACTCTGTGGCTGATGATGTGTCAGTCCTGTGTGCTGTATGTACCATGGGGTATAGGGAGTGTCTACACTCCGTGGCTGATGATGTGTCAGTCCGTGTGCTGTATGTATCAGGGTATAGGGAGTGTCTACACTCTGTGGCTGATGATGTGTCAGTCGTGTGCTGTATGTACAAGGGGTATAGGGAGCGTCTACACTCTGTGGCTGATGATGTGTCAGTCTGTGTGCTGTATGTACCATGGGGATAGGGAGTGTCTACACTCTGTGGCTGATGATGTGTCAGTCTGTGTGTTGTCTGTGTCATGGGGTATAGGGAGTGTCTACACTGTAGCTGATGACATATCAGTCTGTGTGTTGTCCATGTCATGGGGTATAGGGAGTGTCTACACTCTGTGGCTGATGATGTGTCAGTCTGTGTGCTGTCTGTGTCATGGGGTATAGGGAGTGTCAACACTCTGTGGCTGATGATGTGTCAGTCTGTGTGTTGTCGGTGTCATGGGGTATAGGGAGTGTCTACACTGTAGCTGATGACGTGTCAGTCTGTGTGTTGTCCATGTCATGGGGTTTAGGGAGTGTCTACACTCTGTGGCTGATGATGTGTCAG
>JAFLJL010019349.1:0-11160 GCA_018398815.1 Conus ventricosus
TCCAGTCACTCTCTCTCATGTGTTTCAGATTCTATCACAAGAAAACAAATCCAAGTCTTCTGTTCATTTCATTGTTTCATAATGGTGCAAAGTTGCTACAGAGAGCTTGGCTCAGTTTCCACTAATTAGTCTGATTTTCAGAAAGAAAAAAAAATATGAACACATTACTTATTCATTCTATGAAAAATAAAGGGCATGCATAAAATCATAAATAAGAATAAAATCTGAATCACTAGCATATAAGGAAGGGGAAGGGCTATAGCTTTCATTGTAGACACGCCCACTCGCCCACATTGTTTCCAAACTAAAAAAACAAACAAACAAAAGTTATAAATTGTTCTCTTCAAATCACCACTTTTATTCATCTCTAAAGTGCTTTCAAAACACCTATAATCACCCAGAAACGATCTTCTAGTTTGATCAGGCCAAAGCCTATCACTCCTGTAAGTAACCATGTACCCTGCCCCCTCCATCCCCCCTTCCTTCATGTGGCGGACCAACAAATGTAAAATAACCAATAACCGCACGCAGCAAGTGTTCCATCACTCGACAAACAAAATAATCAAAGTTTATCAACTCGCCTGCTTCGCTTTCGTTAATACTGCTCTCGGCAACTGATTCTTCACTCATACCATTTCCACACAACTCCTGCTGAAACTCGGTCGCTGATTCACTCATTATTTCAGTCAAAACAGACAAAAACTTGGAGATAACTGACTGACAAGGCTTGCCGGTGAGCATGGCTACAAGCAAGTCACATGAACTGATCAGCCCAGATGTTTAGCGGCGGTGGTATAACGGTTCTCGTCTGAGCCACGATCGTGGCCCAACGCACTTTGGCGGTAAAGCCACGATCGTGGCCCATCGCACTCAGCGGGTTAAATCAATTAGAATCGAAGTTTTTATGAGGCTTCTTACAAGTGTTGTCTTTCCAACATCATTGCTGAAAAAAAATACTGAAAAACCCCAACACATTAACGATGCGCTAGAAAGGCAGTTCTCTCCTGCATTCACTGGTGTATCAAGCTAAGCGATTGGTTGAGTACTCGAAAGCGCAAGCCAATCACAGCGAAGGTATCAAATGCAAACCTTCACTCCCTGTACACGATTTCAACAATGGTAGAACGAAGCCGAGGTCTGACAATGACCGAGTCGAATGCGCTAATTGTTTTTTTAATTGCAAGACGCACTTGGTAAGATAAAGCAATATAATAACAAACCAGAACATTAATGAAACGATTTGATTGTTTTATTTCGCTTAATACCGTGCCAATGCTTAGTAATTTTGTTCGTAATTCAGCTGGTGTTAGTCAAGATCAAACAGGTCAGAAACGGCCCACACATTGCGCCGTTCAAAGCGATCGTATTTTTGTAGAAGACAAACTGATGAAAAAAGATATCAGTAATGGGCTTTACTTATGTCGATTCCTGTATTTCTGAACGGGTTACTGATTCCATTCCACGATTACAGAGAAAATCGTAGTTAAAAGCATCTGTTTGAGACAGATATTCGAACCAGAAGTTACAACCGCGTGTACAAGTGTACCAATGTGAACAGTTGACACTTCAACATGGAGCTCATCGAAAAATTCATGAACAGTAAACACGATATGGTGAGTTACAGAGAAGCTAAGAATAGACAAGGGTGTGATGCTCCTGAAATCAGAAAAATCTGCAAATAAGCCTCATCGTTGTTTAAGCCGCAGGGTTTAAAGCTGGGGAAAAAAGTCGCAGCTTATAGTCCGAACTTTACGGTATATATTTTGCTGACTGGAAAGACCGACTGATCGTCCTGTGCAGACGATTTTCCGTAAACACTAAAAATCGACTGATATGTGCAGTTTGTCGAGGATAAAGCCTGACAGAACTGATCACCATATGGCAGCAGCCAAACCTGGCAAATGCCCTAAATGAAGTGAATGTTCATTAGTCCTTGGGTGGCTGGGCGGCCATGATGAATGAAAAAACCAAGTCAACTTCATTCTTGAAACAAAGGAAACTTATCTCAAAACCAACATATCTACCAAGTTTATCAACGCTAAAATGTATTATTTAGGTTGCTTCCATATGCTGATGAGTTCAGTGAGGCTTTACGGACAAGCCACACGTATTGATCGATTTTTGTGTTCATAATTGATCGTCTGTGCAAGATGATCAGTCGATCGTGTTCATAGCAGTTAACACTGACTCGTAAAGTAAAGAAAAGGCAAGAAATATTATGAAATAAATACCACACAACAATGACTAAAGCTTCAAAGAAGATTAATTTTGTAATATGGAAATCAGATGATGAAAATAAATGCATAGAAAATGATTTTTGTACATGGCCTGAAATACCATGAAACATGGAAAAGCATTAGGGACAAATACTCACTTTATGCGTGTTATTGAAGCTTCGTCTGAATTCCATGTGCACACATCATCAGTTTGCAAGCACATGTGCCTAGAAAAGCGGTGAATATCAACACTTTGCTGACAATAATTCAGGAAAGAACAGATATGATGCTATTGATTTGCGCATCACCAATACATCATTTGAGACAAAATGATTTCAATGTTAGAAACAGGTAGGTATTTCAAACATTCTTGCAGTGAAAAATAACACTAAAAATGTACACTCATTGTTTTAGAGTATACATTATAATGAATGCTGTTGGACGTTGTATGTGACCGTCTTGCAACTTTCTGGGGCACACTGTTTCGGATGCATCACCCGAGACGCCGCCTGGTACATCTAGAAAGCTGTTTTTTCCATCCCCAAAGTAATTTCTTTTGAACCCCCTAAGAAAAAAAAATTGTCCTTCCGCCATCCCCAAAGTAATTTTTGTGTGTGACCCCACTATTCCTGAAGTAAGTTTCCTCCCCCCCCCCACCCCCCATCCTTAAATGTTTTTTGTCCCCCCCCCCTCCCCCCCCCCCCCCCCCCCCCCCCCTCCCTAAATAAGTTTTTTGAATCAACGACCGTCTTGCGCCGAATTGGATGAAGTGACTGCTCGTTCATTTAAGTTGTCCAGATGTTGCCTGAACAAGACCTAAGAGGTCGGAACGCGTCATGTTTTGTCTTGTGATTCGTTTCTCAAAGCTTTAGTAACAGTTTTTCAAATTTGTTTAGATTTTCGCCTCCAGTCGCCTCACTTTCCAACTACATCTAAATTCATATGTAAACAGTATTTGATGTAAACGAAACTCTTTAGAGTCTAAGCTTGGGACCCATTTAAGGATGCATGGGAGGTCAAAAAGTGTCAACAGTCAGAGTAGTCAGCTCATTCCAATAAGATGTCAAAAGACATAACTGCAACCTGGCTGATGCCAATTTGCGACCATTGGTCGCGAAACAACAGTAACAAGCCAGGCTATGGCTGTGGATGAGAAGCCAGAATAAGCAGAGTGGATGCAAAACACTGAGGTGACACAGTGGATGAGACAATTAAAAAAAAAAGTCCACCATGGACAATGTGAAGGATGGACTAGTGGTTGTACTACCTCAACCAGGCTACACTTAAATACTCCTGATGACTGCCAGCTCTGGAAAGAAAACCTAAAATAAAATTTTAAAAAAAAACCAACAGAACTATTAGCTAAAGAATCCAGCACAACATCCTGATGGCTTAGTCTTGGGACCATGGTGATGCTGAAGATAATGATGCTGTCATCTGATGTCAAGTTCTGCTGAAGCAGCCTGCACTATTTTCGAAAAGAAAAATTGTTGGATGGCACTTAAGGTTTATAAAGGTGTGTCCACACACATACACACACACTATACCTTGTGATCTACATTTTCAGTCAGACTCAAACAGGATGCAAAATACTGAAATATAATTACGTTCTCTCAGCCTCCGCTGTACAGCCAGGTCTGTGAAATGATCAGAACTTTCACCGTCGTCCTGTTCAGCAAGCAGGTTCTGGCTGCTCAGAAACAAATGTGTCACTTCAAAGCCAGCTCTATGACCCTGCACTGGGGTCCAGGAGGACGATGTGTCAGACCCCTTGGTGAGTGTGTGTTCATGAACATCATCTTCCTGATTACCAACATCATCTGACAGTGACTGTCTTAAAGTTCCTGGAACCAAATGCAACAATTATGAGACCCTCCACTATGAGTATCTTGTAAGGCAGCAACACTCTGGACTTGTGTTTTATTCAATTATTGACTTATGCTTTGTGAAAATATGTTGTCTATGATGCTAAGAAATGATTTTTTTGTAAGAAAGGGGCAGGGAGAATGGGAAGGCGAAGTGAACAAATATGTTGGTGAAATAATTAGATGTTTGTGATATATACGTGAACTTGTTCAAACAGGCCAAACTAGATGGTTTCACTTTGAGTATATGACACAATGAAGTTTTCTGATCATGTGGTTGTTCTTGGCCTTTTTTCCTCCCTAAAATCTGTTTCATAGTCATCCGAGTGTTTTTTGTACGACCTGCTTTCATATTCATGCCATGAAAGGCAACAAGCAGGAAGCCATTTACCATAATAAAATAAACAGCCAGATGAGGATACAGAAAGCTGTTCCACACTTTTCCCCATAGACAAAGGAAATGATTCAAGTTCCTTACTGATAAAATGTATCCAGGCATAAAATGCAGAAAGTCCCTGGATCTAATTGAGGCCGAGGTGTTCTTGGGGGCCGCATAGGTTCCCTTGGCAGGGTCAAGGGCGGCACCACTGTGGTATCCCATGAAATTGTACACTCCTGGCAATTTATAAGCTCCAAACTGGCATTTTAAGGCAATCATCACATGGATTTTTGACAACTGATAGAATTCCATAGAAGTAACAGTAAACATTTAGCAATGATCATTTAATGCTATCTTCATTCACTTTATGTCACACCTGGGGTGGGAGACCTTCTGTATTCATACGGAATTCTGTATAGCAAATTTTTTCCTTTTTTTTTTCCCTGTGCGCATTCCGTGTTCCGATTCAGGTTTTTGTGCCACTCGTATTTGAAATCCGCCACCTTGTTTTCAATGCGTGAAGACCATATCATCGTGCTTTATATTTGTCAAAAATGGAGCTGATTAACGATGAAGCAGAGGCACGGAAGATCGACAATGACCTAAAGAAAAACAAGTGGAGAAATGAATGGATGGATGAGATGGATGAACTGAATGTCCATTCCGAAAATGACTGCGGAAAACAAATAAAGTGGGCACTGCTTGGTGTATATTGTGCCATCGGAAGCTTGTATTCAAGTCAAATAGAAAAAAGTTGATCGAAGTGCATTCCCAGGAGATGACACATGTGGAGAGATGGATTGCGCTGAAACATGCATCAAGTCTTCCTGCAGCTGCTCCAGTAATGGCTCTGGTGTCTAAAGTTGATTCCCCGCCGGATGCCAAGATTCAGACTGTGTGCATTTTTAGTGGAACACTGCTTGCCTCTGTCACTGGTGCCTGATTTAATAACCTTCAGTCAAAAACTTGCCAAAGATACTGAAAACCTGGAACAACTTCCCATGTGTAGGAAAACTGCAACATATACTATGACACATGGAGCTGCTGAATTTAAGCCATGTAAGACTAAAAACATAAAAACAAAAACAGGAATCCTCATTCTTGAACTTATGAATCAAGTGATTTAAATTTGGCCACTATCTTCTATTAACATCACTGGCAAGTAATATTTATACATTGCATCCCATTTTGTTTTGATGGTTTACTGAATTTAAGATGTATTCTAAGTACTTGGCATAACATTTCCAGTTTGATATTTAAGCTGTAAGTCATATTTTGTCATATTTGGAGTCTTTTTGTATAGAAGTTAATTATTAACTTTGTTTTCAAGGAGAGGCCACAAAAGTGTCTTGGCAAGACAAATTTTTCTTCAGCATCTGGAGGGTATTGCCCCCCAGCAGGGCGTTGCCCCTGCACCCCACCGGGAGCCTAAAGTAGCCACTCCCCCCCCCCCCCCCCCCCCCCCCCCCACCCCTTTCCAGTATAGTTATGATTTTCTGCTCCCACTCCTGTCGCACACACTTCAGTGCCAACCCTGTTACTGTCTTGACTACATTTTCACTCTCTGAGCTTAAATAAGGATCAGATTGAAAGCAAGTGTCCATGTCCCAAAGCTGTTTCCAAGTACCATGGATGTGCATGTATACAATGTTTGCTTCTCATTTGAACAGAAGTATCCACATCGCTTGTAACTGTGCACCTTTCTGGTGTTTCAGCTTCCTGTTTGTAATCCTTTGGTTGCAGTCCTTCACACCTGAGAGCATGCCCTGAATTCTGTATTTAATGCATCAAAGATGCGCTTTTCTTGTGGCAGATTACACATGGATGACTGGTGCAGTCAGTCTGGGTCCCCAACACTGTTGAACATCAACAACCTGATGGTCTGAATGCTTGATTCAAAAGTCTGCAAACCAGCTGCTCCTGCATCAATACTAAGTTTCAAAATCATCTTTACAACTACTTGCTTAACATGGGCATGATGAACAGTATGCTTTGTTTTACTGTCCCAACATAGCCTGGTTTTATTTTTAGCATGCAATGGTTTTCAAAGGCATCACACCATCATGGAATTAAGCTCTGCTATGTCGCAACACTGCTCTTCAGCCGACTACATTCAAATACATTCACTGAACTGACAATGATCAACAGTCTATAGTCTGACATTGAAAGTTTTATTGTATTACAAATACATTCACTGACTGGCAATGATCAACAGTCTAGAGTCTGACACTGAAAGTTTTATTGTATTACAAATACATTCACTGACTGGCAATGATCAACAGGTCTAGAGTCTGACACTGAAAGATGAACTGTATAACGAACACACCCGCAAATCTACTTCTAGGCACCCACCATCCCTCTGCCACCCCTCCAATGTAAAAAGTTTGGAAGGAGGCATTTTTTTGCAAGCCTACCATACATATACTGACTTTGGCCTTATTTCAGGTGTGAAGAGGCATAACTTTTTCCATTTTTTTTTCTTTCTTTCATTTCTTTCCTTTATTTTTCCTTTAAAGAATTTTTTTTTTTAAAGAACATACATTTATTTAACATACAACACTTTAAAAAAGATGATCCAATAAATGGCATTAACAACATAGAAAACTTATACTTTTGTTATACATTTATTTCTTGCAAAGCTGAACATCAAGACTAGATAAATATATAAAGAAAGATAGTAAGAGTCTGCAGGAATACATAATACTGAATATAACTTTAGCATTAAATCTGTTGTGAGAATAAATAAATAAAGCGGTGGGATGGCCAGAGTGCATTTTAGACTTGTGCAACGAGTTTTTGTTTGTTGCTGTCTCATCTTCCTTACCATTTAGTGGTTTTACCTCTACGCTGCACATTTCTGCTCTTCTTTCACAGCTACACCCTAAGTTGCCACAGACCCATCACCCTGCATACCAGCAATCCACAGGGCGCAGTCCACATCAACTCGTCATGACGCAAATGAACAAAGGGGAAACTGCACTGCTACTGAGTCACTTCAGCTGTGTTCTGCAATACCTGTTTCGATCCAGCATATCTCTCTTGCAAGCATGCGCGCCCACTAGCGCCCGACCGGAAATCACACTGCCAAAAGGCTGAGCACCTGCCAGCGCCCATAAAACACGTGGCAACAATGGGCGCTGCCATGTTTCTTGTAGAAAAAGGAATTCATAACTTGAGAACTACGCACGTGTCGACTCACGTTTTTTTGCAAACGGAAGTGAATGGCTACAGGAAGAAGGAAGTCAAGTTCGCGCGAGACTTCCTTTTCTACGAGAAACATGGAAGCGCCCATTGTTGCCATGTGTTTTAACCAGGCGCTGGCAGGCGCTCACCTTTTAGCTGTGTGATGTCCGGTTGGGCGCTAGTGGGCGCGCTGCTTATCAAGAGAGTTAAGCGGCTGCATGGAGTGTAAGCAAGTAAAGTAGAGTGAGGAAGGGCCCCTCATTGTTGTGGTTCAATTAGAACTAAAACCTTGCCTATTCAAGTGACATGTAAATACTTACCTATGTGTAAGCAAGTAAAGTTGATGTGTGAAATTGCACTTAACTTGTGTCAGTTCTCTGTTGTTCAATCAATGTTGAATGTTTGAACTTCTCGCTTCAATTCTGTCTCTCGGAGCTACAAGTACTTCTAAGAGTACAGGCCTAAGGAAAATCATCTCAGAGCCACTCTTGCGTATTTTAACAATACCCGAACAAATAAAAATTTCTTTTGATGACTAGTACTGGAAAGTTGCTCCTTCCACCACTAGCAAGAGAGAGGGTGTAGGTGAAATGTTAGGATAATTCTCATCGAGAAATTATTCCAAGTCCTTCCCCTAGAGGACCACTCATCCATACCTCTCGTCACAACAGCAGCAAGCCCCATCACTAGCCTCTGAGAGACGGCTGCTCAGTTATAATGATTGAAGTACAAGATACATAACCTTTCATTTGTTTCTTGTGAGGTCTTCTCTCTTTCTTTTCCCTTTCATCGACAATTTACTAGTCAATGGTAACTGCATTCAAACTGCAGACAATATCAGCCACCCTGGTGAAGTGGTTAGCGTCGCAGACTCTCAGTGAGGCATCATGGGTTCAATTCCCATCAGAGCCATTTGTCTGTGGGATTTTCCTATCCCAACCGGCTCTTACCCACAGCCGAGTTTGCTATGGGCTCAGTTGGGAAGACTGGGACCACACAGTCAAATTCATCCACTTAACAGATGCGTCTCTGAGAGTGCTGCTCGAATTTCCTAACCAACACTGCAGGTGTAAGTATCTCCTGTGGTCCTAGGCTTGGTTGATGCTGGGATATGTTATGAGTACAGCCCTGTCATAAAGTCTCAGACCAGATTGGAAATCCATAGCATCATCTTCATTATCCTCATTGATCAGCATTAACAAAATTCTGTGGCTGCCCTTTACATGTCTGTGGCCTTGGTTTGATTCTGTCAGGGTCACCAGTTATCAGCAAATTCACTGACAACTTGACATTGACTGCTCCCTGAGATTGCCAGTGCTGGGACCTCAGTGGAACAGGACAGTCTGTGGCTGTGGATGAGGCGTTCGAATGAGCAGAATGGACGCAATACCACTGAAGTGGCACAGAAGATGGGACAGAAGAAAAAAAAATGCAGACATTTGCCCAGATTTAATCACACAGAAATACTGACCAAACAACCAACCCTGTCAAGTCTGAAGAAAACTTTTCAGATTGTTTTCTAATTCTTAAGCATGTGGCCCGCATGGAGATGGACTAACCAACAGACTAGACCACAAACAATTCCTATGCCACACAGACTACCTTATGGAACAATAAATACAGTAATGATGATAGACATAAGACTGGATGACACCAACCATTCCTCCGGCATCTCTGAAAGGCCAGATTCATGTAGTAGTTCTCATCATAGTGACCAAGGCCAGAATGAAAAGCACCATGCAGACAGTGGTCTGTGGACACGACTTCTCCCTCCTCCTCTTCCTCAGATGCAGAGCTTTCACAGTTGTCCCCTGATGTGTAGATCAAACAAAGCTTCAGCCACACAACCTCGTCCCTGCTGGATGAACATGCAATGCATGAAGTGTTACAGACTTCATGTTGTGTCTTGCTCAATGATAATTATTTCAATCTAAACTTAAAGATACTGTATGTCAATATCTGACTAAACTGAAAACTGTGAGGCAAAAACAGACCTGTTCATCCTAAAACTGCTTTCCAGCGTACTTTTAAATTAAAATGAGCATTTTCTGCAACATATACACATGTACCCATCTCAAAGTTTTGTAAAGGCGGCTGGGGAGGGAAGGGAAGATGACAGGGGAAGAAAGGGGGAAGGGAGGGGTGAGGGGGCAGGCAAAGGGAGATGCATCTCCAAATTCTAGGAAAACAAAATCTTCACTCACACACACGCACAAA
This sequence comes from Conus ventricosus, assembly GCA_018398815.1. Taxonomy (NCBI): domain Eukaryota; kingdom Metazoa; phylum Mollusca; class Gastropoda; order Neogastropoda; family Conidae; genus Conus; species Conus ventricosus. Next base: position 9,861 of record JAFLJL010019349.1, read on the forward strand.
TAACACATACGCACACACGCTTATGCACACACACAATACAATATTTATTCCTTTTGCCCCTTCTGGGGTATGGAGGAAGGGTGTGTTTAAAGCACATACACACTCTCCCCCACCTCTTCAGCAAACTCCTGCACAGGCCACAGAAGCCGTGCTCCTGTATCACCATCAGACCCATTCTCCATCTTTTTGCAGAGCTGTAGCTCCAGCATCAGCATCAGCAGCAGCCCCTCCCCTGAAGATGTGGAGTCTGTGGACCAAGCACATCAGGCGCATCTGAAGCTTCTCCAGTATGCACATACTGAGCTCCATCTTCATCTGCACAGATTTCACCCTTGTGGTATGTAAGTCCCCAGAATCTGAAGCAACAAGTTTGTCAGTCTCCACTGACTGGTCAACAGTACCCACTAACGCTGCAGTGTTCTGGAGGGGGTCAGCAACTTCATGCGACTTGTAGTTGAAAAAATGGCAACAGTGAGGCAGACAGGACCCTGTGAATTGCCTGCGACAGGTGAGATGCTGTCTTTAACACTGAAGAAGTCTTCAGTCTGATTCTGGCTGGCTGGGGCAATGGCAATATAACCATGTGTCTACATAAAAGTTGGAAACACATACATTCACATGCATGCACACACACGCATACACATGAGCGCGCACGCAAGTATGTATTATGCACACATATACACAGAGTTCAAAATTTATTCAATTCTCTGACCCCAAGTGTTGAAAGAATTTAAAAAACAAGGTAAATGCACGTCTGGGAGATAAACTCAGAATAACATCTTATAATCAGAGAGGGGGAGAAAGGTTCCTAGTCTTAACATACGAGTACAGATATCAATCAAAGGGATGAAGAAAACATGTCTGTGAAAGAAAATAGTAAAAAGGTATACAATAAAGTTGAACACACATACAGACACAGACACAGACACACACTATCCCTTTCTCTCTCTGTGTCTCTCTTTGTCTCTGTCTTTCTCTCTCTCTGTGACACTAACACTGACTGACTGAAACCAGTTTAATGTCAGACTCTGCAGTAACAACATTTGAGAAAAAAAAAATGGAATGTCAACAAATATTTATGGAAGTTGAAACAGAAATAATTGAAAAACAACTAGAGAAATAAAAAAGATCAACTTAATTCACATCTAAATCGGAACAAAAAAAATCATTCACTAGTTAGTCCTCTCCCTTCATTCTTTAGTAGTAGTAGTAGTAGTAGTAGTAATAGGGACCGGCTTTTTTTAGCCTTAGGCCTTACGGCCTATTTGCGTCCCCTCATTATTTCAATTTAAGTTCGGTC
>JAFLJL010019349.1:12160-41417 GCA_018398815.1 Conus ventricosus
AAAACCAACACAATGACTAAAGCTCAAAGAGATTAATTTTGTAATATGGAAATCAGATGATGAAAATAAAATGCATAGAAAATGATTTTTGTACATGGCCTGAAATACCATGAAACATGGAAAAGCATTAGGGACAAATACTCACTTTATGCGTGTTATTGAAGCTTCGTCTGAATTCCATGTGCACACATCATCAGTTTGCAAGCACATGTGCCTAGAAAAGCGGTGAATATCAACACTTTGCTGACAATAATTCAGGAAAGAACAGATATGATGCTATTGATTTGCGCATCACCAATACATCATTTGAGACAAAATGATTTCAATGTTAGAAACAGGTAGGTATTTCAAACATTCTTGCAGTGAAAAATAACACTAAAAATGTACACTCATTGTTTTAGAGTATACATTATAATGAATGCGTTGGACGTTGTATGTGACCGTCTTGCAACTTTCTGGGCACACTGTTTCGGATGCATCACCCGAGACGCCGCCTGGTACATCTAGAAAGCTGTTTTTCCATCCCCAAAGTAATTTCTTTTGAACCCCCTAAGAAAAAAAAATTGTCCTTCCGCCATCCCCAAAGTAATTTTTGTGTGTGACCCCACTATTCCTGAAGTAAGTTTCCTCCCCCCCCCCCCCACCCCCCATCCTTAAATGTTTTTTGTCCCCCCCCCCCCCCCCCCCCCCCCCCCCCCCCCCCCAAATAAGTTTTTTGAATCAACGACCGTCTTGCGCCGAATTGGATGAAGTGACTGCTCGTTCATTTAAGTTGTCCAGAGTGTTGCCTGAACAAGACCTAAGAGGTCGGAACGCGTCATGTTTTGTCTTGTGATTCGTTTCTCAAAGCTTTAGTAACAGTTTTTCAAATTTGTTTAGATTTTCGCCTCCAGTCGCCTCACTTTCCAACTAATCTAAATTCATATGTAAACAGTATTTGATGTAAACGAAACTCTTTAGAGTCTAAGCTTGGGGACCCATTTAAGGATGCATGGGAGGTCAAAAAGTGTCAACAGTCAGAGTAGTCAGCTCATTCCAATAAGATGTCAAAAGACATAACTGCAACCTGGCTGATGCCAATTTGCGACCATTGGTCGCAAACAACAGTAACAAGCCAGGCTATGGCTGTGGATGAGAAGCCAGAATAAGCAGAGTAGATGCAAAACACTGAGGTGACACAGTGGATGAGACAATTAAAAAAAAAAGTCCACCATGGACAATGTGAAGGATGGACTAGTGGTTGTACTACCTCAACCAGGCTACACTTAAATACTCCTAATGATGACTGCCATCTCTGGAAAGAAAACCTAAAATAAAATTTAAAAAAAAACCCAACAGAACTATTAGCTAAAGAATCCAGCACAACATCCTGATGGCTTAGTCTTGGGACCATGGTGATGCTGAAGATAATGATGCTGTCATCTGATGTCAAGTTCTGCTGAAGCAGCCTGCACTATTTTCGAAAAGAAAAATTGTTGGATGGGCACTTAAGGTTTATAAAGGTGTGTCCACACACATACACACACACTATACCTTGTGATCTACATTTTCAGTCAGACTCAAACAGGATGCAAAATACTGAAATATAATTACGTTCTCTCAGCCTCCGCTGTACAGCCAGGTCTGTGAAATGATCAGAACTTTCACCGTCGTCCTGTTCAGCAAGCAGGTTCTGGCTGCTCAGAAACAAATGGTGTCACTTCAAAGCCAGCTCTATGACCCTGCACTGGGTCCAGGAGGACGATGTGTCAGACCCCTTGGTGAGTGTGTGTTCATGAACATCATCTTCCTGATTACCAACATCATCTGACAGTGACTGTCTTAAAGTTCCTGGAACCAAATGCAACAATTACGAGACCCTCCACTATGAGTATCTTGTAAGGCAGCAACACTCTGGACTTGTGTTTTATTCAATTATTGACTTATGCTTTGTGAAAAATATGTTGTCTATGATGCTAAGAAATGATTTTTTGTAAGAAAGGGGCAGGGGAGAATGGGAAGGCGAAGTGAACAAATATGTTGGTGAAATAATTAGATGTTTGTGATATATACGTGAACTTGTTCAAACAGGCCAAACTAGATGGTTTCACTTTGAGTATATGACACAATGAAGTTTTCTGATCATGTGGTTGTTCTTGGCCTTTTTCCTCCCTAAAATCTGTTTCATAGTCATCCGAGTGTTTTTGTACGACCTGCTTTCATATTCATGCCATGAAAGGCAACAAGCAGGAAGCCATTTACCATAATAAAATAAACAGCCAGATGAGGATACAGAAAGCTGTTCCACACTTTTCCCCATAGACAAAGGAAATGATTCAAGTTCCTTACTGATAAAATGTATCCAGGCATAAAATGCAGGAAAGCCCCTGGATCTAATTGGGCCGAGGTGTTCTTGGGGGGCCGCATAGGTTCCCTTGGCAGGGTCAAGGGGCGGCACCACTGTGGGTATCCCATGAAATTGTACACTCCTGGCAATTTATAAGCTCCAAACTGGCTTTTTAAGGCAATCATCACATGGATTTTTGACAACTGATAGAATTCCATAGAAGTAACAGTAAACATTTAGCAATGAGTCATTTTAATGCTATCTTCATTCACTTTATGTCACACCTGGGGTGGGAGACCTTCTGTATTCATACGGAATTCTGTATAGCAAATTTTTTCCTTTTTTTTTCCCTGTGCGCATTCCGTGTTCCGATTCAGGTTTTTGTGCCACTCGTATTTGAAATCCGCCACCTTGTTTTCAATGCGTGAAGACCATATCATCGTGCTTTATATTTGTCAAAAATGGAGCTGATTAACGATGAAGCAGAGGCACGGAAGATCGACAATGACCTAAAGAAAAACAAGTGGAGAAATGAATGATGGATGAGATGGATGAACTGAATGTCCATTCCGAAATGCCTGCGGAAAACAAATAAAGGGGGCACTGCTTGGTGTATATTGTGCCATGGGAAGCTTGTATTCAAGTCAAATAGAAAAAAGTTGATCGAAGTGCATTCCCAGGAGATGACACATGTGGAGAGATGGATTGCGCTGAAACATGCATCAAGTCTTCCTGCAGCTGCTCCAGTAATGGCTCTGGTGTCTAAAGTTGATTCCCCCGGATGCCAAGATTCAGACTTGTGCATTTTTAGTGGAACACTGCTTGCCTCTGTCACTGGTGCCTGATTTAATAACCTTCAGTCAAAAACTTGCCAAAGATACTGAAAACCTGGAACAACTTCCCATGTGTAGGAAAACTGCAACATATACTATGACACATGGAGCTGCTGAATTTAAGCCATGTAAGACTAAAAACATAAAAACAAAAACAGGAATCTCATTCTTGATCTTATGAATCAAGTGATTTAAATTTGGCCACTATCTTCTATTAACATCACTGGCAAGAAATATTTATACATTGCATCCCATTTTGTTTTGATGGTTACTGAATTTAAGATGTATTCTAAGTACTTGGCATAACATTTCCAGTTTGATATTTAAGCTGTAAGTCATATTTTGTCATATTTGGAGTCTTTTTGTACAGAAGTTAATTATTAACTTTGTTTTCAAGGAGAGGCCACAAAAGTGTCTTGGCAAGACAAATTTTCTTCAGCATCTGGAGGGTATTGCCCCCCAGCAGGGCGTTGCCCCTGCACCCCACCGGGAGCCTAAAGTAGCCACCCCCCCCCCCCCCCCCCCCCCCCCCAGCCTTTCCAGTATAGTTATGATTTTCTGCTCCCACTCCTGTCGCACACACTTCAGTGCCAACCCTGTTACTGTCTTGACTACATTTTCACTCTCTGAGCTTAAATAAGGATCAGATTGAAAGCAAGTGTCCATGTCCCAAAGCTGTTTCCAAGTACCATGGATGTGCATGTATACAATGTTTGCTTCTCATTTGAACAGAAGTATCCACATCGCTTGTAACTGTGCACCTTTCTGGTGTTTCAGCTTCCTGTTTGTAATCCTTTGGTTGCAGTCCTTCACACCTGAGAGCATGCCCTGAATTCTGTATTTAATGCATCAAAGATGCGCTTTTCTTGTGGCAGATTACACATGGATGGGCTGGTGCAGTCAGTCTGGGTCCCAACACTGTTGAACATCAACAACCTGATGGTCTGAATGCTTGATTCAAAGTCTGCAAACCAGCTGCTCCTGCATCAATACTAGTTTCAAAATCATCTTTACAACTACTTGCTTAACATGGGCATGATGAACAGTATGCTTTGTTTTACTGTCCCAACATAGCCTGGTTTTATTTTTAGCATGTAAGTGGTTTTCAAAGGCATCACACCATCATGGAATTAAGCTCTGCTATGTCGCAACACTGCTCTTCAGCCGACTACATTCAAATACATTCACTGAACTGACAATGATCAACAGGTCTATAGTCTGACATTGAAAGTTTTATTGTATTACAAATACATTCACTGACTGGCAATGATCAACAGGTCTAGAGTCTGACACTGAAAGTTTTATTGTATTACAAATACATTCACTGACTGGCAATGATCAACAGGTCTAAAGTCTGACACTGAAAGATGAACTGTATAACGAACACCCGCAAATCTACTTCTAGGCACCCACCCTCTCCTCCCCATCCCTCTGCCACCCCTCCAATGTAAAAAGTTTGGAAGGAGGCATTTTTTGCAAGCCTACCATACATATACTGACTTTGGCCTTATTTTCAGGTGTGAAGAGGCATAACTTTTTCCATTTTTTTTTCTTTCTTTCATTTCTTTCCTTTATTTTTCCTTTAAAGAATTTTTTTTTTTAAAGAACATACATTTATTTAACATACAACACTTTAAAAAAGATGATCCAATAAATGGCATTAACAACATAGAAAACTTATACTTTTGTTATACATTTATTTCTTGCAAAGCTGAACATCAAGACTAGATAAATATATAAAGAAAGATAGTAAGAGTCTGCAGGAATACATAATACTGAATATAACTTTAGCATTAAATCTGTTGTGAGAATAAATAAATAAAGCGGTGGGATGGCCAGAGTGCATTTTAGGCTTGTGCAACGAGTTTTTGTTTGTTGCTGTCTCATCTTCCTTACCAGTTTAGTGGTTTTACCTCTACGCTGCACATTTCTACTCTTCTTTCACAGCTACACCCTAAGTTGCCACAGACCAGTCACCCTGCATACCAGCAATCCACAGGGCGCAGTCCACATCAACTCGTCATGACGCAAATGAACAAAGGGGAAACTGCACTGTGTGTGTGTGTGTATAACATTTTACAAATATGTAAAATTATATATATGTATCTATTCTTTTTTTTCTTCCAATTATGAAGTTCATTATTATAACTGGTGGTTGTGACCCAAGTGGAAATTAAAAATGGAAGGTGAGTGTGGGTGAGGGGGAGATGAAAAGCTTGAGGAAGGTAGCGGCGATGGAGAGCGAGACTTCGGAGGTTAGGGACGCGTGTCGTAGGAAGTCGTCATTCAATAAAACACTGGTAAAGGAGGCGGGGGGGGGGGGGGGGGGGGTGGGGGGGGGGTGGGGGGGGGGGGGGAGAAATAGGTCAACGGCGAAGGGGCAGGGTTACACCAGAAAATACAACCGTTTTTGAGCAAGGAAAAAACTATCATGTCTCCATGGTCTGCATGTCACGAGCGACGTTCACGAGTAAAGCATGAATGAGAAAAGGAAAGATCGCGGTGAGAGTGCGAGAGAGTGTGTAAAGATAAGTCCGACTAGCCGGTGGCCAATTTTTGGTTTCAAAAGGAACATTACATGGATAATTATGGTGAAATAAAAAGGGGCGATTATTCGTTAGTAACAAACCATTTTTATGATGACTAGCATAACAATTTGTTCACTAAACGGCCAGGGTCTGGGTAAATATGAAAAAAAGAAAGGATGTCTTTCAGTACCTGAGGCAAAAAAAATACTCGATATACTTTTTACAGGACACACACTTTACTAAAAAACTAGAGCTTCAAATCCGTGCTGAATGGGGATATGAGTGTCTGTTTTCTTCAAATAATAGTAGATCACGAGGTGTAGGTATTCTCTTCAATAACAATTTCGATTTTAAGATAGAAAGAACAGTGAAAGACAGGGAAGGTAATTATATAATTTCGATTATTAACACAATGGATAAACAGATTACGTTAGTGAATATATATGGTCCAAACAAAGACGATCCAGATTTTTATAAAAGTATCCAAAAGAAAATAGAAGAATTATGTGTTACAACTGTAGTGTTAGCAGGAGACTGGAACTTTGTGCTTAATCCAAATTTAGATTATTATAATTACAAGCATATTAATAACATTAAAGCTAGTGATACGTATTACACATGATTTCCGATTTAGAGCTGGTAGATATCTGGCGCGAACTCAACCCAGAAACTACTCGTTTTACCTGGAGAAGAATGCAACCGTTTCAGCAAAGTCGTTTGGATTTTTTTTGGTCTCTGACTCGTTGCTTAGTAATGTAAAAAATGCTGATATTCTCGTGGGATACGGGAGTAAATCACTCACTAATAACCTTAGAATTGAACTTTAAGAAAGAAAAAAAAAGAAAATGTTTTGGAAATTTAATGCATCCTTACTGAAAGATCGCAACTATGTAGAAATTATTAATGAAATAATCGAAAGAGTGAAAGAACAGTATGCAGTGTTACCGTATGCAAGAACAAAAATTACGGACATTCCAAACAATGAAATACAATTTACAATATCAGACCAGTTGTTCCTAGACACTTACTAATGGAAATCAGAGCAAAAACAATTACATATTCAATAAAAAAGAAAAGGGACCTTAACGCGAAAGAGCAAGAGTTAGACCATGAAATACAAGAACTGGAAAAAGATAGCTTCAAAAGTAAAAGTGACCTAATGCTCTTACATGAAAAGAAGAAACAGTTGTCAGAAATCAGAAAAATAAAAATGGACGGTATAATCTTGCGCTCCAAAGCGAAATGGGTATCTGATGGAGAAAAAGTAAACAGATACTTTTGCTCCTTGAGAAAAGACACTTTGTGAGCAAACAAATGGTTAAACTTGTAACACATGGAGACAGGACACTTTCAGAAACAGACGAGATTTTGGAAGAAACTAAAACATTCTATAAAGAATTATATGAAGAAAAGACAAACCAAAATGCTGACTTAGAAGAATATATCATTAACTTACCAAAACTAACTAAATTAGAATCTGATAAAATGGAAGGTGTAATATCTAAAGAAGAAGCAACGATAGCGTTAAAGCATATGAAAAATGATAAAAGTCCGGGAACTGACGGGATGACTGTTAATTTTTTCAAATTTTTCTGGAAGCAATTGGGCGATTTTGTAGTCAGGTCCATTAACGAAGGTTTCAGTAATGGTAAAATGTCCATAACACAAAGGGAAGGAATCATAATATGTCTGCCAAAAGGCGATAAGCCAAAAGAATTTTTGAAAAACTGGAGACCGATTACACTTTTAAATGTAACATATAAGATCGGGTCAACTTGTATAGCAAATAGAATAAAGACAGTGCTTCCAAAGTTAATAAATGAAGATCAGACTGGGTTTATAAAGATAGATACATTGGAGATAATTGAGAATAATCTACGACATGATGCACTATTTAGAAAAGAAGAATTTGCCTGGGCTGCTTGTATCAATTGATTTTGAAAAAGCGTTCGATTCGGTGAGCTGGAAGTTCATAGAAAAAACTCTTAAAGCATTTGGTTTTGGTAAGATCTCTGTAACTGGATTTCTATTTTCTATTGCAATATAAAATCTTATTTAACAGTTAATGGAAAAGTTTCGCAAAGCTTTGATGTTAAAAAAGGATGTCGTCAAGGCGACCCAGTCTCCCCCTATCTATTCATTTTGTGTGCTGAATATTCTAGCATGCAAAATAAGAGAAGATCAAGAAATAAAAGGTATAGTTATTTCGAACACTGAGTTTAAAATAAATCAGTTTGCTGATGACACGACTTTTATTTTACATGGAGACAGGAAGTCGTATGAAAAAGTCTTTGAAATATTAAACGAGTTTGAACAAATTTCGGGATTAAAACTTAACTTTGAAAAACAATAAATGTTTGGTTAGGAAAAAAGAAAAACTCACCTGAAAAATACTTACCACATAAGCATATGGAATGGAACCCCCGAAAATTCAAAATCCTAGGACTTTGGTTCTCAAACGATTTAACAAACCTAACGGAAATCAATGTAGTGGACAAACTTTTAGAAGTAAAAATTCTATTTAAGATTTGGGCAAAAAGAATGTGTACCCCAGTAGGCAGAGTTGCAATACTGAAGTCGCTAATTCTTTCAAAGTTAGTTTATTTATGGATTTTATTACCTAACCCACCAGATGTTGAGATTAAATCACTACAAAGATGTGCTTTGATTTCATATGGGACAACAAACCAACAAAAGTTAAAAAAACATATTCCACGTACGCATTGAACACGGAGGACTAGGAATCCCAGACATAAAACTTTTATAAAGTCATTAAAACTAGCATGGATAAGAAAGCTGTATACTGGATCTCAAAAATGGAAAATAGTAATTCAGACGCTATGTCCAGAAGTAAACAATCTCAGTAGTTATGGAGCAAAAACGTTATACTAATAGCCGATGTAATTTTTTCTGGAGAGATGTATTTTTAGCATTTGCAGATTTAAATACTAATATCGATTTGAATGAAGCAAAGAAATTGTATCTGAACCTATTTTTTACAACGAGAAATTTAAAATCGACCAAACATATTTCTTCTGGAGAAATTGGGCACTTAACAATGTTTTCCTTGTAAAAGATATCCTAAACGAAAGTGGTGATTTTTTAAGCTGGGAGGATTTCTGCAGAAAATATAAAATAAATGTGAACTATCTACGTTACGTCAGTTGTTTACAAGCAATAAAAGAATACATGGAAAAAGAGGTATCAAAATAGACAGCAACGTTGGATATCAACATCCAAAAGCACTTCAAATAGTATGCAGTGTAAAAAAAAGGTTCAAGATTATTTCTATAATCATCTTCTGAAAATGCAGACAGTTTTTGATATAAAACCGTTTAAGAACTGGGAGAAAAAAATTGATACTTTGGTTGACTGGAACGTGGTTTTAAAGTTGGCTAATAAAATAAAAGAAATAAAACTGAAATGGTTTCAATTAAGAATTTGTCATAGAATCCTTGTTACAAATGTTGTTTTGAAACAAATGGGGGTAACTAAAAATGATAGATGTACTTTTTGCAATAGCGAACGAGATTCTATCCATCACTGCTTATGGCTATGTACTTACTCTAAAACTTTCTGGCAAAATCTGGAAATGCTATTTAAACAGAAAACCGCACACTATGCGCGCATGTCATTAACGTTGAACTAATATTGTTTGGCACTGACGAAATAACTCAAACGGACGAAATATTCAATATTATTATACTATGGGCAAAATATTTCATCTACAAATGTAGATTTAATCAAAGTAAACCTAGACTAAATTTTTTCGTAGAAGATTTGAAAAGAAACTATCGTATTGAAAAATATATATATAGCTCCGAAATGCGCCTGTTGGAGTTTGAAAGAAAATGGGCACCTTATTCAGGTCTGCTTGAGGAGTAAATGCCGAATTCTGTAAAAAAAAATATGCCTTAAAAATGTTTGGGAAATCGTCACAAAGCCAAGGTTGTTGTACACTTTGTTTCCTAAACATGTATATTGACTTATTTATGTCAATTATACTCAGCAATTAAATATAAGCGGTACACATAAGAAACAACAACTTCAACTAAATTCTCCTGGTATTCTTTTTTTTTGTGTGTGTTCCATAATGTTTCCTCAATACTAAGTAACAACCGGCAAGAAATAGTCGGACACTCATAAGCATTGTGAAAGGATAGGGAAGGGGGTGCATGTGAAGGGGGAGTGGGATTAAAGAGAGAATGAGACTTAGAGTGAAGTTTGAGTGTAGGGGAAGGGAGGGATGGGTGGAGGGGGGGGGGGGGGGGGGGAGGGGAAAGAGAGGGGAAGAGGGGAAAAGGAAAAAAAAGAGAAAAAACTTGCGAAAAATGAGAACTCCTGAAATCAATTGAAATGATGAAATGATGTATCAAAGCAATGTATGGTGACTATTGTTTTCTGTTCATATCATTGACATTATCACCTATGTTAAACTCCATATTCGTGGAAATCACTGGAATATGCATGCGTTAATGTGCCTATAGTTGTATTCGAGCAAAGAGAATGTAATGCAAGGGAGGAGAAAAATTGAAATTAAAAAGGAAAAGACAGGGGCAAAAACAAAACAAAAGAGGAAACGTGGATGCAAGTGTAGGTATATGTTTATACGTGCTTGTGTTTTCTGTTCTATTTTTCACAATAGATAGAAATATTTATGTATTATCAGCTTAATGTATGTGTGAAATATCTGCGCACTGTCCTCTTTATGCGCATATGTATTTCTCCTGTTAGCTGAATAAAGCGTGTTTCTTTAAAAAAAAAAAAAAAAAAAAAAAAAAAAAAAAAAAAAAAAAAAAAACTGCACTGCTACTGAGTCACTTCAGCTGTGTTCTGCAATACTGTTTCGATCCAGCATATCTCTCTTGGCAAGCATGCGCGCCACTAGCGCCCGACCGGAAATCACACTGCCAAAAGGTGAGCACCTGCCAGCGCCGGTAAAAACACGTGGCAACAATGGGCGCTGCCATGTTTCTTGTAGAAAAAGGAATTCATAACTTGAGAACTACGGCACGTGTCGACTCACGTTTTTTTGCAAACGGAATAAGTGAATGGCTACAGGAAGAAGGAAGTCAAGTTCGCGCGAGACTTCCTTTTCTACGAGAAACATGGAAAGCGCCCATTGTTGCCATGTGTTTTACCAGGCGCTGGCAGGCGCTCAGCCTTTTAGCTGTGTGATGTCCGGTTGGGCGCTAGTGGGCGCGCGCTTATCAAGAGAGTTAAGCGGCTGCATGGAGTGTAAGCAAGTAAAGTAGGAGTGAGGAAGGGCCCCTCATTGTTGTGGTTCAATTAGAACTAAAACCTTGCCTATTCAAGTGACATGTAAATACTTACCTATGTGTAAGCAAGTAAAGTTGATGTGTGAAATTGCACTTAACTTGTGTCAGTTCTCTGTTGTTCAATCAAATGTTGAATGTTTGAACTTCTCGCTTCAATTCTGTCTCTCGGAGCTACAAGTACTTCTAAGAGTACAGGCCTAAGGAAAATCATCTCAGAGCCACTCTTGCGTATTTTAACAATACCCGGAACAAATAAAAATTTCTTTTGATGACTAGTACTGGAAAGTTGCTCCTTCCACCACTAGCAAGAGAGAGGGTGTAGGTGAAATGTTAGGATAATTCTCATCGAGAAATTATTCCAAGTCCTTCCCTAGAGGACCACTCATCCATACCTCTCGTCACAACAGGCAGCAAGCCCCATCACTAGCCTTTGAGAGACGGCTGCTCAGTTATAATGATTGAAGTACAAGATACATAACCTTTCATTTGTTTCTTGTGAGGTTTTCTCTCTTTCTTTTCCCTTTCATCGACAATTTACTAGTCAATGGTAACTGCATTCAAACTGCAGACAATATCAGCCACCCTGGTGAAGTGGTTAGCGTCGCAGACTCTCAGTGAGGCATCATGGGTTCAATTCCCATCAGAGCCATTTGTCTGTGGGATTTTCCTATCCAACCGGCTCTTACCCACAGCCGAGTTTGCTATGGGCTCAGTTGGGAAGACTGGGACCACACAGTCAAATTCATCCACTTAACCTTTACCGGATGACAGATTTTACTACACGGGAGCGATCTCGTGGGTGTACTACACCCAGACTCGCCAATAAAGCCTTTTCCGAATATATGTACCACCCCTTGCTGTGGGTATCACATACCCACACTGACCGCCCGCACGCAGTGCCGATTATTTTCGGCCGCACAAGGGAGGGCACTTTCTCTACCAGTTTCCCGCCATAGGCTAGCAGACGTCAGTCACAGCAGCAGCAGCAGCAATGGAGGTACAAGAGCTGACCGAGTCTTTTTCTGTTCTGGGGTAAGTAAACAACCTATGAAACATTCACTGGTTAAGATAAAGTGAAGATGCATTCTGTCAATGGAATTAGCAGTCACTTTTGTGTTTTTGATGAACTTTTATGATCGTTATGAAAATGAGAAATCACAGCACCAGTTTCTAGATGACTTCGCACTACACGCTGCTGAGGCTGAACGGTGAAGGGTGAAATTCATATCACCCCACCCTAAATGATAATCCCGAGTTCAGTATCGTGTTGGTGTATGCTTTGTTTCACGGGTGTGTGTGTGTGTGTGTTAGTGTGTGTGCATGCGTGTATTAGCATGCATGTGTGTGGCGAGATTATGGAGGGGGGAGGGGGGGTTGGTGTAGTGCACGAACATGAGTACGAGTGTGTGTGTGTGTGTGCGGAAACTTCGATTTCTTACCTCTGAAATTTACTTTTTTTTTTGGCCTTTACTCTTGGATTATATTACTTGTTTCTTAATTACTACCCTGAAGTTGTGAGGAACTTCCACTGCCTTCCGTTTCTGATATTTTGGAATTGAATAGAGATCGAGAGCGAGTAGATTGATGAAAGAGTAAAAGAATTTGGAATTTTTAATATAAGTCTATGAATAATATTACTGATTGGAACTGATTTCTTATGTTTCAGATATGTTATGCCCCTGGGGCTGAAGCACCTCCTCTTCCATCGAGGCAGTAGTCGGAAGGAGGTGTACCGCAGCCTCTGGGGGAGCCTGAGAGTAAGCTGCTGCTATTTGTCTTTCTTCTTTGTGGCTCAAACATACATGCAATGCGCACAAGCTCATACATACACAAACATACATACATATGCACATGCACACACAGTGTTAGGAGGGGGAGAAAGCGAGAGAGAGAGAGAGAGAGAGAGAGAGAGAGAGAGAGAGAAGAGAGAGAGAGAGAGAGAGAGAGAGAGAGAGAGAGGATATGTGATGAAAGAAAGGTGTCACGAGAAAAATTCAAGACACGATTTTAGTATGTACACTGCTTTTTATTCATTGATAATGACACAGTCAACCAAGTCACAAAAATGAAAAGGCATCTGGATAAAACCATCTTGTAACCAACAAAATGTGTTCAGTTAGCAAATAAACCCAACCACCAGGATGTCAGGCACACACACACAGCCCCCCCCCCCCCCTCCCTCCCCAACACACACAGTCATCCATAAACACTACAAACTGGCATGCAATATACTAAAAGTGATTTAAAAATGTACACTCACAGCTCTTAGATAAAGAAACTATTCTTGTGCACATTTCTCCAGTACAGAAACATTATTACTGTCATATTCATTTAATTTTTGTCCTTTTTTCAGTTTGTTGCAAAGCTGGACACCAAGGGGCACAAGACCCTGGTGTACCCCGAGGAAATCAGGGATGCAGTGAGGTGCCGCTTCCGCGACTCTGATGCCGGCAGCTATGACCGGCAATACCATGACCAGGTAATGCTGGAGATAAGCATGTTTGCCATGGTTCTTTTGTCTGACACATCTGTACAATCAAGGACACATCTGTACAATCAAGGATATGAGATTTTAATTTAAGACCCAAGGCATGGCAATAGCTCATTTCAAACAGAAACAGCAGCAAAACAGACAATGTCTTGATAATGCAACTACTGTGAACTCTGTCATGAAAACACAGAAGCCTAGACACATATTTATGGGGAAACTTGTAAGCATGATGTGTTCTGCATACACCCTGTCGCTCCACATGACGGTCAGTACAGAATACCAGTAATGTGTTTCAGGGATACCATGTCACCATGGAGGACCTGGCAAGGGCCACCTGGAAGCCCCCTCCAGCCAACTGCCAGCTTTGTTCCCCCCCCCCCCCCCCCCCCTACTCCCCTCTAGCCCCGCCCCCCTCCCTATCCTTCCCCGTTTCTCTTTCCCCCGACATGGGGGAATAGCTATGCACCAAAACGGGTCGAACAGAAAAAATAAATAAATAAAAGGCGAAAAAATGAGAGAATAAAGCCAGGCACACGACACGCACGTGCACATGCTCAAAATGAAGCCCCACCCCCCACCCCCATACCCTCGCCCCCTTTCCCCATTTCATACACCCATCAGCCAGCGCGAGCGCAGAGAGAGAGAGGGGGGGGGGGGGGGGGGGGGGAAGGGGAGAGAGACAGAGAAAGTTATTAACATTGGTGGATATCAATCAGTATCCAAAAGTTTATACACAAATGAATGTTGCAAGTGCACTTACATTTTGTGGAAGTTAATGTTTCTCTTACTTTCCCCACTATCTTTCCAAATTCTCCCCCCCCCCCCCCCCTCCTCTGTACACAGTCCTGATTTGGCCTTCATGGTCCGCTGACCCTCCCCCGTAAATACATATGCACACACAGAGAGAAACATTCTGGCCTGGATCATAATAATTTGTTTGTGCTTTGTGAAATATGTTCCTGAACTTTGTTGCTGTGAATTGTGTAGTCTGTTACTGTTTTGTCAATGCAATAAATAATTGGAGCCTGAGCCGGAGTGTGGGTCTGAGTCGTGTGCGTATGTACACATATTCATAACACACACACACACACAAGCATGAACACACACATGCGCGCATGCACACAGACACGCATATACAGACATGCACGACACACACTTGTACACATGCATACATACACATGCACAATACACACATCCACATACGCACAAAACACACATTTACACACACCACTCCTACACAGCATATTACAATATCAGAACTTACATGGGTCACTCCCAGCTCCGCTTCCTTGGGCAGCCACAAGGGCTTCAAACGGAGCCAGTTAGCTCATTGATTTAATGTTTACAAATGTTTTGAGTATGTTATTGTACGTTATTGTTGTTAAGATTTCATTTTTGAAGGGAAATGGTAGGGAGGTTCAGAGATAGGAAGACGGGAGGGGTTTTTTTCCGTCTAATATCACAGCATTGTGAAAAGACGTTAAAGAGAAGAACGAACACATACACACACACACACATGCAGAGCCGTTCACTAACACGCACGCACATACACAAACACACACCGACACACAGACACGTATGTACGCATGCACGCACACGCACAAATACAGCCACAAACACACACACATACCATTCACATTCGCACTCGCAGAAGTGCATCTTTTTGGACTGTCTATCGGTCTGTCTGTCTGTCGGTCTGTCTGTCTGTCTGTCTCTCTCTCTCTCTCTCTTCTCTCTCTCTCTCTCTCTCTCATCTCTCTCTCTCTCTCCTCTCTCTCACGCACGCATGCACACACACACACACACACACAAACACACATACACACACACACACACACACACACACGTATTTACGCACGCACGCACGCACGCCCGCTAAGTCAGTGGCAGAACTGTTCTCTTTAATAAGTCTGGGTACCCACACCCACGACGCCCGGCGAGTCAGTGGTAGAACTGTACTCTTTAATAAGTCTGGGTTACCCACACCACAAGATCGGGCCCCACTAGTTCAAATGACACACTCAATTACGTCATTGTTTATTAACACATTCTCATGAAAATGACGTTGCATTAAGCTTTTCATGTTTTGAGGAACTTCTAAAATTTGACAGCAATTGGTGCAGCGGTTTCGAAGATATGCTAATGTTACTGAGCGTCTGGGTATGGGATACCCACACTCAACGGTAAAGGTTAATTAACAGATGCGTCTCTGAGAGTGCTGCTCGAATTTCCTAACCAACACTGCAGGTGTAAGTATCTCCTGTGGTCCTAGGCTTGGTTGATGCTGGGATATGTTATGAAAGTAAGCATAGAGTACAGCCCTGTCATAAAGTCTCAGACCAGATTGGAAATCCGTAGCATCATCTTCATTATCCTCATTGATCAGCATTAACAAAATTCTGTGGCTGCCCTTTACATGTCTGTGGCCTTGGTTTGATTCTGTCAGGGTCACCAGTTATCAGCAAATTCACTGACAACTTGACATTGACTGCTCCCTGAGATTGCCAGTGCTGGGACCTCAGTGGAACAGGACAGTCTGTGGCTGTGGATGAGGCGTTCGAATGAGCAGAATGGACGCAATACCACTGAAGTGGCACAGAAGATGGGACAGAAGAAAAAAAAATGCAGACATTTGCCCAGATTTAATCACACAGAAATACTGACCAAACAACCAACCCTGTCAAGTCTGAAGAAAACTTTTCAGATTGTTTTCTTAAGCATGTGGCCCGCATGGAGATGGACTAACCAACAGACTAGACCACAAACAATTCCTATGCCACACAGACTACCTTATGGAACAATAAATACAGTAATGATGATAGACATAAGACTGGATGACACCAACCATTCCTCCGGCATCTCTGAAAGGCCAGATTCATGTAGTAGTTCTCATCATAGTGACCAAGGCCAGAATGAAAAGCACCATGCAGACAGTGGTCTGTGGACACGACTTCTCCCTCCTCCTCTTCCTCAGATGCAGAGCTTTCACAGTTGTCCCCTGATGTGTAGATCAAACAAAGCTTCAGCCACACAACCTCGTCCCTGCTGGATGAACATGCAATGCATGAAGTGTTACAGACTTCATGTTGTGTCTTGCTCAATGATAATTATTTCAATCTAAACTTAAAGATACTGTATGTCAATATTCTGACTAAACTGAAAACTGTGAGGCAAAAACAGACCTGTTCATCCTAAAACTGCTTTCCAGCGTACTTTTAAATTAAAATGAGCATTTTCTGCAACATATACACATGTACCCATCTCAAAGTTTTGTAAAGGCGGCTGGGGAGGGAAGGGAAGATGACAGGGGAAGAAAGGGGGAAGGGAGGGGGTGAGGGGGCAGGCAAAGGGAGATGCATCTTCCAAATTCTAGGAAAACAAAATCTTCACTCACACACACGCACAAATACACATACGCACACATGCTTATGCACACACACAATACAATATTTATTCCTTTTGCCCCTTCTGGGGTATGGAGGAAGGGTGTGTTTAAAGCACATACACACTCTCCCCACCTCTTCAGCAAACTCCTGCACAGGCCACAGAAGCCGTGCTCCTGTATCACCATCAGACCCATTCTCCATCTTTTGCAGAGCTGTAGCTCCAGCATCAGCATCAGCAGCAGCCCCCTCCCCTGAAGATGTGGAGTCTGTGGACCAAGCACATCAGGCGCATCTGAAGCTTCTCCAGTATGCACATACTGAGCTCCATCTTCATCTGCAACAGATTTCACCTTGTGGTATGTAAGTCCCAGAATCTGAAGCAACAAGTTTGTCAGTCTCCACTGACTGGTCAACAGTACCCACTAACGCTGCAGTGTTCTGGAGGGGGTCAGCAACTTCATGCGACTTGTAGTTGAAAAAATGGCAACAGTGAGGCAGACAGGACCCTGTGAATTGCCTGCGACAGGTGAGATGCTGTCTTTAATACTGAAGAAGTCTTCAGTCTGATTCTGGCTGGCTGGGGCAATGGCAATATAACCATGTGTCTACATAAAAGTTGGAAACACATACATTCACATGCATGCACACACACGCATACACATGAGCGCGCACGCAAGTATGTATTATGCACACATATACACAGAGTTCAAAATTTATTCAATTCTCTGACCCAAGTGTTGAAAGAATTTAAAAAACAAGGTAAATGCACGTCTGGGAGATAAACTCAGAATAACATCTTATCAGAGAGGGGGGAGAAAGGTTCCTAGTCTTAACATACGAGTACAGATATCAATCAAAGGGATGAAGAAAACATGTCTGTGAAAGAAAATAGTAAAAAGGTATACAATAAAGTTGAACACACATACAGACACAGACACAGACACACACTATCCCTTTCTCTCTCTGTGTCTCTCTTTGTCTCTGTCTTTCTCTCTCTCTGTGACACTAACACTGACTGACTGAAACCAGTTTAATGTCAGACTCTGCAGTAACAACATTTGAGAAAAAAAAAATGGAATGTCAACAAATATTTATGGAAGTTGAAACAGAAATAATTGAAAAACAGACTAGAGAAATAAAAAAGATCAACTTAATTCACATCTAAATCGGAACAAAAAAATCATTCACTAGTTAGTCTCTCCCTTCATTCTTTGCTTCTTGATCACGAGTATCTCCCCCCTCTCTCAACCAGTCCCAACTCTCTTTTTCTGTCTGTCTGTCTCTCATTCCCTTTCTCTCTTCCTCCCTCCCACAGATTGCTGCTATCCCCACTTTCTCCCTGGGTTTCCAAACAAACACTTAAACATATCAAAACTTGAAAAATGTAAAATACATTTACTGGGACTTATCTGACGGGTGAATATTCACACCATCTTCTGCTCTTGGACCATCATCCTGAAAGGCTGGCACAGCTTCACCACCAACAGCAGGGCTAGATCCTCTATTCAGCTTTGACTGATGCTAACGATGATGCCTCCCCCTCATCAGGCAATAGTTCAAGGTTGCGGTCATCTCAAGCGTTATTGTGCTGAGGAGGTTGTGCCACTGCATACTGGAAAACACACAGTAAGGTCTGTTTATTGTATTGTTTAGTTCTATATAATAATGTTTATACTATAACCAGCTGACCACACTAGATTGACAGACAGATATATAGATAGGCAGACAGATTGTTAGACATACAACACAGATTGATCGATAGATTGTGTATAGCCCAAAGCATAAAATTACGTCAACAGCTGAAATCAATGCACTATGTTGACTCTGATCAAGCTACTGATGGCATTTGAAGTTTGAAATTCATAAACCTGCATTCACCATGTGTGGAAATGAAGTTAGTTTACTACTGTCATTGAAATCAAATGCTGCCTCTGATAATCAGACATATTACCTGATCAAGTGGAAAAAGCCTGAAAAATTTCAGGTGGTCCAGAAGCCCACTTTGAATCCCCAGGTTAGGCAGAGGCAATGGCCTCAAGGTGTCAGGGGTTGTTGGCGGCAGCTTTTTTTTAAACCAGACTTTTAAACAATTGTGAGTTTAAAGGTGTGCTAATGCCATCCTACATCACAATTCTTGACACTTGCGGTCTTGTCAAATTCATGCTCCCTGGCAATACTTTTTTTTTTCGATACGCTTTGAAACACTGCGCTCAGCATTTCTTTTTTAAAGTCTGAGGGTGCTGTTAGAACCCTTGACAACCCAAACTGGAATAAGATAATGGGCTGAATCTTAAACTTGAAACCTAATGTTCTTACTCCCCTAAAATTTTCTCTGCAAATTTAAGCAAATCTTAAGAATGGCCCTGGAGACTTTTATTGTTTTAAAAAGCCTGAATTCAGGATAAACCTGAAAAGTCTCATGTCTGATAGTGTGTAATTGGATGAGCCAAGTTCTTAATTTTATTTAATTCTGGTATTTTTTGGTGACATGAAAATGATATAAGTTTTAAAATGAATTGCATTGATTTGAGGCAAAATGTAACACTTCAAATTTTAATCCACATACAATATGTTATCTTTTTTCAGACACAAGCACTGTTATGATGGAAACTAACACCATGTGTTAGACATTGAACCCATAATTAATATGCAGTATGTATATAATATACATTTTTTAATGAATATTTCATATTTTATATTCAAAGCTGAATAACAAGTAAAGAAATTTGCAATAAAGCCTATTAAACTAATCCAGTCTCACACACACACACACACACACACACACACACACACACACACACACACACACACACACACACACACACAACATATATATATATATATATTTGACAATTAAAAGGGTAATTTTTTTAATTCTTAAACAGGAATATTATTATATTACTCAAAACTGAATTTTCATGTAAACACATGTAATGAACACATTTTTCATACATGTGGACAAACTCAAAACTTGAGTCTACTGACATGAGTTTGGATACGCTTATTCTACTCTAATTCTTCCTTGCTTTATACATAGGCTGTTATCTAAAGAGAAGTGAGAAAATAAAAGTAAATTTTTGTGTGTGAATTAGTTATCAACACAGTGATTGCTTCACAGCTGACATTGTTGAGAATATGAGTCACAATACTGCAACTACTCAACAAAGCAGCGGATTTCTGACTGCCTGTGCACAGAATTTCAATTCTACCAAAGGATCCACATGACTTGTGTGTGTGTGTGTGTGTGTGTGTGTGTGTGTGTGTGTGTGTGTGTGTGTGTGTGTGTGTGTGTGTGTGTGTGTGTGTGTGAACATTACCTAAACAGATTCTCCTTCAAATTTCAAATCTACCTATAAATGTTTTAAGATTTAAAGTCTTTTATCAATAAAATCATAAATAAACCAAATCTAAATTGGTCCTGACAAACAAAAATCATAATTTGTCACTTTAAGAGCGTGTTCATAACTTGACCAAGTTTTAACAATGGAAAATCAAGATTATAAATAAGTCATCCATTAGTTTAGTATTTAGTAACAGAATGAAGTCGAATAGATGATTTTTTTTCTGTGAAAATTGACCAGCAGTGCAATTTTACCAGTTAAATTTCAACCGTTTCCAAAGAAATCAAGAAAAAGGTTTGTGGTAGGTACTTTCACATTTTGTTGCAGGCTGTACTTTCTGATGTAATGGACTTGTTGGAGGCAGGGGCAAGTGGGGAGGGGAGGGGAGGGGGGAAGGAGTTATTTTGATACAAGTTTACTTTGCAACAGAAATAAGACCCTCATAATGAATTCGTTTTGAATGTCCCACGGCAACATAAGTAAGCGTATTTGCTACATGGAATGTGTACAAATTTCCAAATCTCTATCAAAGGAAGGGGGGGGGGGGGGGGGGGGGGGGAGGGGGGGAGGGGGAACGGGAGCTGGGGGGGGGGGGGGGGGGGAGAGGGGAACGGGAGCTGGGGGAGGAGAGGAGGAAGGTCCGGATAGCTCAGTTGGTAGAGCGCCGGACTCGTGATCCTGGGGTTGCGGGTTCGAATTTCGGTATAGGGGGATTTTTCCCTCGGAGTTAACATTGGTTCTGACTCCATTCCCCATATAGTCGTTCGGATGGGACTATAAACCGAGGTCTAGTCTGTGTCACATGCACTAAGATCATACACGGACTCTAAAGATCCCGATGCTCATGTCCTAAGACGGGTGAGTACCGGCTACACGAAAATACACAATGCATGCAACCTGTGTGCCAGAATAGTCTACATGAAGACTGTGGGCACGGGGCAGGTTAAACATCCCCATCTGAAAGAAGAAGAAGAAGAAGAAGGTCATTCGTTACTTTCCATTGCACTGTATTGGCTTATTCGCGGTAGTAACGTCTTCTTCTTCTTCTCTCCGTAAGGGCCGGGTTCATTTCTGAACGTAAGTGGTCCTGCGGTGGCGTGTCGTTGATTCCGGCCGCGGAAGGTGCCTCCAGGAATCGGCTGAGCTTAAAAACTAGTGCGATTTGAAGAGGTGGCACTAGCTAGGTTTGGGGGGGGGGGGGGGGGGGGGGGGGCAATTAAGACTATGTACAGGGCAGTAGGGAGGGTCATGGGGTGCCAACAAGTGGCTGCAGAGCCCTGCTGCCACCGAGTCGTGATCGGAACATCTCTAGTGACGTTGCTGATGTCGTAGAGGTGGGGAGGCTGTTCCAGTCTGAGATTGTCCTTGGGAAGAAGGTATTGTTTATTGCCTTGTGGAAATCCTGTTGTTGGTATAGCCTTGCTCCTCTTGTTCTTGGGTCAGAGTCCTTGATGTAGTTTGCAGGTGAGATTCCAACAAGATTGTGCTTGATCTTGTACAGCATCATTAGTCTATTCTTTGTTCTTCTTTCTTCCAATGACTCCATCCTAAGGTGTTGAGTATATTGGTGACAATGCCGGGTGTTCTTTCAAAGTAGTTGTTGTGGGTGTATCTGGCTGCTCTTCTTTGGACAGCTTCGAGTGATTTCTTGTCCTTCTCTTCATGTGGATCCCACACAGTTGACGCATATTCTAATGTGGGGCGCACTATGGTGGTGTAGGTTGCCGCTTTAACTTTTGTTGTACATTCTTTAAAGTTGCGCCTCAGGAAGCCCACTGTTTTGTTTCCTTTTGCGGTGATGTTTTTGATGTGGCTGGTCCATGTTAGGTCATTTGATATGGTAACTCCCAGGTATTTGCTTTCTTTGGTCGTCTCTAGAGCCTGTCCATGGAGGTAGTAGTCGGACACTAGCGGTGGTTTATTCTTGTCTGCTAGGATGCGGATGATGTTGCATTTACTGGGGTTAAAGTTCATTTGCCACATTTCTTCCCAGCCTTCAAGTGCGTCCAGGTCTTTTTGGAGTAGTCTCTGGTCTTGGATTCCTTTAACCTTTCCCGTACTCCGTGGGTGTGAAATCACCCAGACACGTGTTTTTTGCTCTGTAACTCTAGTAATTTTGAAGCCACTTCCACTTAATTTCATGACTTTGTCCCTAATATATTATACAACATATCAACTGAAAATTATTTTGTTTTATACATAAACAAGGAAATAATTAAACAATTAATGTCCCAGTACGTCGTGGGTGTGAGAACACCCATACTACCAAAGAATAAACCTTGCACGCCGTACGCCGTGGGTGTGGGGCCACCCATACTTACAAAGCTTGCGCGCCACACGCTATGGATGTGACGTCACGCGTGCTTGCTACAGAGAGATAAGAGTCGCGTTGGTAAGAAATTCCTTCCTGCCCACGACTTGGTGCCACCGAGTTCCGTCTGCTTTGTCTTTTGCGGGGCGCGTACTGCCAAGTGTGAGCAATGTACGTCATAATCAAAATGATGCAAAGTCACCTTACGTATTTAAAAAAAAAAAAAAAAAAAAAAAACAAAAAAAAAAACGTAGATCTAGGCCTTGGTATGTTGCACATTCTAGGAAACGTCATACTGACAGAGGATCAAGTATTTCTAATGTTTTACGAATACACACACACACACGCGCGCGCCCGTGCGCGTGTACTATATAGCATAACTCATCTTTCCTTGCATACACATACACACACACTTTCTCTCTCTCTGTTTCTCTTTCTCTCTCGCACAAACATGCAATAATGCTCACATGCACACACACAGATAAACGCACATTCATGCGGCCGCTTGTGCAGTTATTCACTGAGAAACAACAACAACGAACAACCGTTTGACGCAAGTAGCAAGACTCTCATCTCATAGAAGTCAAATTTGCATGACGTACGGCAAGGTCTTACTTCCTCGAAAAAAAACCATGGGTTACTGTACACCCACGGCGTACGGCGAGGGGTTAGTTCCTACACAAAAACCATGGGTTACTGTACACCCACGGCGTACGGCGAGGGGTTAGTTCCTACACAAAAGCCATGGGTTACTATACACCCACGGCGTACGGCGAGGGTTTAGCTCCTATACAAAAACCATGGGTTACTGTACACCCACGGCGTACGGCGAGGGGTTATTCCTTCTTAGAAAGCATGGGTTTCTGCACACCCACGAAGTACAGCGCGCAAAATTTTAGGCGACGTACGGGAAAGGTTAATTTGCTTATAAAGAAGGCTGTCGCCTGCGAAAAGTTTTACTTTTGCGTGTTCCACAACATCAGGGAGGTCGTTGATGTACAATAGGAAAAGTAGTGGTCCAAGAACAGTGCCTTGGGGTACTCCTGATGTTACTGGGGTGGTAGATGAGTATACACCCTCAAGCGCTACTTTTTGTGTTCTCCCTGTCAAAAACGATTTGATCCACTTATGTGTGTTTCCTCTAACTCCGTAGGCCTCAAGTTTGTGCATGAGTCGCTGATGTGGCACCTTGTCGAAGGCCTTGCTGAAATCTAACAAGATTGCGTCTGTTTGGCCTTTAGCAGCAAGGTTTTTTGCGATGTCGTGGACGGTCTCTATAAGTTGGGTTTCGCATGACCTGGATTTTCTGAACCCATGCTGTACGTCTGTGAGGATGTTGAAGCTGTCAAGGTGTTGCATGACGCTGCTATGTATGATGTGCTCGAGGAGCTTGCACGTTATTGACGTGAGGGACACAGGCCTGTAGTTTGCTGGCTGGTGGCGATCTCCCTTTTGAAGATCGGCACTACTAGGGCGTCCTTCCAGTCCTGTGGTACTTTTCCTTCGTCGAGTGACATTTGGAATAGTTCTGTCAGCACTGGTGCAAGCTCCTCTGCACCATTCTTCAGGATAAAGGCTGGGATGTTGTCTGGTCCTGTAGCTTTGTCAATCTTTAAGTTTTTCAGGAGCTTCTGGACACCTGCTCTGGTCACAGTGATGGTTTCTGCGGTTGGGTATTTGCTCGCGTCTATGTGTGGTATATTGGTAGTGTCTTCGATGGTGAATACTGACTGAAATTGTTTGTTCAATATTTCAGCTTTATTGACACTGTCACTCTTTAGGAATCCGTTCTGATCTTTCAGAGGTGCCACCCCTACTGATTCCTGGCCTTTTGTTTTGATGTGGGCCCAGAACTTTTTGGGATTTGCTGTGAAGTCAGCGCTGATGATGTCTTCAAGGTAAGATCTGTTGGCGTTCTTGATTTCATATCGTACCTCGGCTTGCATCCTTTTGTAGCGGTCTATGTCTCTCTTTTTTCTGGTTCTTCTTGCCTTTTTATGCGCTCTTTGCTTTCTTCTAATGGCCCTTCTTATTGATGTATTAATCCAAGGGTGACTATGTTTGCGAGCCGTAGATTTACTCGGGATTCGATTTTCGATGATGACATGTATTTTCTCTTTGAGGTAGGCCCAAAATTTCTCCACACATGTTTTAATTTCTTTGTCATCTTCTACGTCTCTTGTCAGCTGGTGAAGATCTTCTTTCATTCCGTTGATGTCTGCCCTCTTCCACAGATAGATTTTTCTTTTTGTTGGCCATGGTCTTTGCGGGGTAAGAGTGGTGTCGTATAAGACCACGTCGTGGTCGCTCTTGCCAACAGGGGGAAGAGGCTTACAGCGCATCGTGAAGCTCGGGTGGGTGGTTAAAATAAGATCTAAGGGTCGCCTCCTTTCTGGTGGGGAAATCAACCACTTGTTCCATATCATTGTCTGTCACGACGTCAAGAACACACTGACTGACTCGATGGGGGTACTGACTTCTTTCAATTGATGATGTTGTCCAATCAATGTCTGGAGCATTGAAGTCTCCTCCTATTATGAAAATGTTTCTTTTGTTTTTCCTTCTTATTTCTGATTTTGCATTAACTACCGTACAAATTGGTTCTCTCTAACACAAATTAGTTTCAAACCTGATCAATCTGCATATTTTGGCTTAAACGCATACTGTTTCGCTGGTTTCTTGCACTGTTTCAGGGCATGTTGTCAGTCTGACACGCGGAAATTAGCAACAGTTGTCGGTCTTTGGTGTAAGCTCCCAGCTATGGTTACGGTCCACAAGTCTAATTACAGCAAATGTGAATAACGCCCAACACTGTTGTCTCCGACATAATTTTTTTTTTCTTTGTATGCTTGTTTTGGTTCGTCGTATTCGTCTCTTTTCGCCCAACATAAGTAGTAAATGGGGCGAAATCGTACCGGTAGCTAGATCTGAAAGTTTATGTATTCTAGTTTCCCCTCCAAAAAGAATTTTAGCATTTGTACACATTTCGCAAAATCCTGTGTTAAGATATGAAAGAAAATCACGTGAAGTTATGAACTGTAGTCATTAGGACATCTCTCTTTTCTTGAAGAAAAAGTTCTCACAACCAATGTAAAGAAGATAATATACTGTTCACTGACTCACTTAAATACGCTAACTACATAATGGTTTATAAACTGGGAAAGTTTCAGTTCTGCTTTGTAACATTGTGTGTGGAATTATGAAACCTCATTTGATTTCAGTTTTAAATCATAGTTTAGACAGTCACAAAAATGACGGTGAATCTTTACGTTAGTCTTTGTTTTCGCCTGGAATCAGTGTACCTTTCTACAGAACTCTGAAATACAGTTATCAAAATAAATGTCCAATGTAACAAAAATGGACACGTTTTTGTGCTTTGGACCTGACAGACTGAAAAGTAGAGAGATATTGACAGATAGGTGGACAGATCGACAGAAATGAAATAACAGATAGACAGATAGATGTTGAAACACCTAGAAGCATTCTCAAGCACTAAAATTACCAAAATAACGCCACTATATTAATGTCAAGAGATTATTTTTGTAAAAAAAAAAAGAAGAAGAAGAAGAAAAAGAAAGTATTAACCTAAGAAATGAAAATAGAAAAAATGATCTGGTTTAAATACACGTATTTCGACTTTGCAATCACATAGTTTTACAATGAATGTCAAAATATGAAGAAGCTAGTGCTTATAATGTGTTCAAATGCTTCTAATTAGATTTGTGACAAAGGAATGGCAGTAGACTATTAAAGTTGCTATTCTAAATAAAAGACGCAAAGTATAATACCCACACGTATACATATATGTAAATATATACATGCACACATACATAGGCAATATTGCACATACATACATAAATGCAAACATGTACAAAATCAAGGTCCAATAAGAAAAATGATTTACACGATGTTTTGCAGAAACTGAACCAAGAATTTGCCCCTAATATTGACTAAGCATTGAACTGATCTGTCACTGGAGCATTGAAGTTTGACCAACACACCGTCATCTGATTTACTCAGACATAGAAATTATTCTAGCCTATATGCACAAACACTCCACTGATGTCATGAGACAGCTCACATTTCAAGGAAATAAAAGTACTCAAAACAATGTTATGTCACAATTAACATTTGTGGGGTAGGAGGTTTAAGTCCCAACAGAAGCATATTGGCAGAAATGTTTTGCCCCAGACAACTTCTGCCCACAATTGCTGAGAGTAGTAAGGACACAAATTAATATCATGACACATTTGAGTTTCATCCACAAAATGGAAGCATCTCTGAGTATAGCTCAAATTTCCGATTAGTTCCTGCAGGTGTTTATAGAGTGTATAGATTTTTCAAATGCTGAAAACCAGAACAGGACTTCATAGTGGTCATCATGTGCGGGAAACAGTTGATTAGAACAATCTAATAAACAAAAATTACCTAGGAAATGCAAGAAAATCAGTTTTGAAGCAACAGGGAAAAGAATGAAAATAAAGCACAAATGGAGAAAAAAAATAATGATAGCCCAGTCACCATAGGAAGATCAGGGAGTATGTCATATAGATAACAAATCAACGTCATTCCAGCAGAGCGAGAGAGAGAGAGCGAGAACGAAGAGAGAGAGAGAGAGATGAGAGGAGAGAGAGATGAGAGAGAGAGGAGAGAGAGAGAGAGAGAGAGAGAGAGAGAGAGAGTGAATGAATGAATGAATGAATGATTTATTCAACACGGCAAAGCCCATCTCAAGGGGGTCAAATCTATGAGAAGTAAACAACAATAAAACAGTAAACATCAAAATCAAAATGATCAGTTCACTGAAACTATGTGAAATGTACAAACATGTTCACTCGCTTATTGAGAAAGACTCTGATATGTTGAAATGATTCATAAAGGTAAATGGCAAAACTTCTTATTGTATTTTCATTTTTTTGTTCTTAATAGCAATACCAAATGAAAACTAGATGGTCTACAATAAAACTTTTGATGGAATAAATTTACTTCTTAGGTCATTTAACACTGGACAGCTAAGTACAAAATGAATTTCATCCTCTATTGCAGAACTACAAAAGCGACATATGGCAGCTCCATTTTCGCCGTATGTATATCTCTGGGAGTGCACGGCAATGTCAGATACGCCAAACCTAAACCTGGTTAACGCTGCCCTTACAAAACTACACAAAGACAAGAGAGAGAGAGAGAGACGAGAGAGAGAGAGAGAGAGAGAGGAGAGAGAGAGAGAGAGAGAGAGAGAGAGAGAGAGGGAGAGAGAGAGAGAGAGAGAGAGAGAGAAGCAGCAGGGCGAGTCCGCTGCCAGCAGCGATATATGTCTCCTTCCAGCACCGTGACGGGTCAACATGTTCTACAACACGAGTAACTGTAGTGTTACATAATCGGTGATAGAGCCAAGATACAAAGAATTGCAACATCCCCCTCTTCACCCTCCACTCCCCACCCACTACCCCCTTCTCACGGTCGCTTCCTCTCTCTTCAACTCTTACCCATACTACTCACCCCCTACTACCTTATGTAGTATACCCGGTTGCAAGGGATTCCAAAGTAATTTCTGTGATTTATGTCTGTTTCAACTGATTAATGTTGACATTAATTCGATCACCATTATTCATGACTATGGCGTTTGTTAACAGGACTGAGCTTGCACCGAGTAGCCTACTGACAATAACTTATACCATGGTGCGTCAAAGCCAAAGGGCCTATATAACCTGAGCCTGAATCTGAATAATTAAAGAAGAGAAAGGGAGTTTTGTAATCCTCTTGTAGTAGTCATTTCATCTATGCATAGCACATGGAGCGTTCGTTTTTTAAACAACACTGTAACGATTCCCCGTGTTTTGAGGAAAACTCAAATGGTTTCATGAGGCGATTTTGCATATTTTATACAAAACCCCTTCGCATCAATATTGATGAAGTTATATCTACCTTGGTTTTTCATTTTCATGCAACGAAGATACAATGTGACAATGACAGATTAAAATGAGAGACTAGCAGTAGTTTTACCGTGCATCTATAGACTTTTGTTTATTCATATATTTATTATCTATCTTGATTTATTTTCAAGAGAGTACTTCAGCCTAATTTTAGATTAAGGATGATAGCGGAAAACGCATTTTCGTGTCCCGATCATTCAAGAAAAAAAAGAGATAAAAATAACTCGGTGTTGCCTTCCGTAAGCGCTCATTCTGAAAGACAGAACCTTCACAACAATTTCCCCCCTCCTCTTCGTGAAACTCAATACATTCAGGTAGATGTGTCCATTCTGAAAACGGCGTTAAATGGGCCTTGACATAAATGCATAATGTGTGTGCAGTAACACAACTCTGAATATACCTACCGCACAAACACACAAATAAGAAAAAAATCGATTGATAGGCTACCTGTAGGGATGTTAAAAACCAACCATAATTTAATTTTTTTTTTTTATTGTGCAATCATGTCAAATCAGTGAATGGCATGACAGTGCTTTATAAAACCATGCTTAGGCCTGTCTAAAAATGGCGTACTCAGCCGAAGAAACCCGAATGCTGGTTGTCTGAAATGCACATGGTACTGCTGTAACGAACATTTCAGGTGCTCAGAAACAGCTGTTTATCCAGCCAAAGAAACTTGAACGCTGGTTGTCTGAAAATACTGATGGTAGTGTTGTAGTAACGAACATTTCAGGTGCTCAGAACAGCTGTTCATCCAGGCCGGCGACACATGGTGCTACTTCTGTATGGCGGTACTGAAATGGGAAAACCCTATGACGCAAAACAGAGA
>JAFLJL010019350.1:0-15329 GCA_018398815.1 Conus ventricosus
TCTTCACTACTTCTCCCCATCCCTTCCTCATCTCATCTCGTGTTCTCCCTCTTCACTACTTCTCCCCGTCCCTTCCTCATCTCGTGTTCTCCCTGTTCACTACTTCTCCCCGTCCCTTCCTCATCTCATCTCGTGTTCTCCCTCTTCACTACTTCTCCCCATCCCTTCCTCATCTCATCTCGTGTTCTCCCTCTTCACTACTTCTCCCGTCCCTTCCTCATCTCGTGTCCTCCCTCTTCACTACTTCTCCCCATCCCTTCCTCATCTCATCTCGTGTTCTCCCTCTTCACTACTTCTCCCCGTCCCTTCCTCATCTCGTGTTCTCCCTCTTCACTACTTCTCCCCGTCCTTCCTCATCTCGTGTTCTCCCTCTTCACTACTTCTCCCCGTCCCTTCCTCATCTCGTGTTCCCCCTCTTCACTACTTCTCCCATCCCTTCCTCATCTGGTGTTCTCCCTCTTCACTACTTATCCCCGTCCCTTCCTCATCTCATCTCGTGTCCTCCCTCTTCACTACTTCTCCCGTCCCTTCCTCATCTCGTGTTCTCCCTCTTCACTACTTCTCCCCATCCCTTCCTCATCTCGTGTTCTCCCTCTTCACTACTTATCCCCGTCCCTTCCTCATCTCATCTCGTGTCCTCCCTCTTCACTACTTCTCCCGTCCCTTCCTCATCTCGTGTTCTCCCTCTTCACTACTTCTCCCCGTCCCTTCCTCATCTCGTGTTCTCCCTCTTCACTACTTCTCCCCGTCCCTTCCTCATCTCGTGTTCTCCCTCTTCACTACTTCTCCCCGTCCCTTCCTTATCTCATCTCGTGTTCTCCCTCTTCACTACTTCTCCCGGTCCCTTCCTCATCTCGTGTTCTCCCTCTTCACTACTTCTCCCCGTGCCTTCCTCATCTCATCTGGTGTTCTCCCTCTTCACTACTTCTCCCCGTCCCTTCCTTATCTCATCTCGTGTTCTCCCTCTTCACTACTTCTCCCCGTCCCTTCCTCATCTCATCTCGTGTTCTCCTCTTCACTACTTCTCCCCGTCCCTTCCTCATCTCGTGTTTTCCCTCTTCACTACTTCTCTCCGTCCCTTCCTCATCTCGTGTTTTCCCTCTTCACTACTTCTCTCCGTCCCTTCCTCATCTCGTGTTCTCCCTCTTCACTACTTCTCCTCGTCCCTTCCTCATCTCATCTCGTGTTCTCCTCTTCACTACTTCTCCCCGTTCCTCATCTCATCTCGTGTTCTCCCTCTTTACTACTTCTCCCCGTCCCTTCCTCATCTCGTGTTCTCCCTCTTCACTACTTCTCCCCGCCTTCCCTTCCTCATCTCATCTCGTGTTCTCCCTCTTCACTACTTCTCCCCGTCCCTTCCTAATCTCATCTCGTCTTCTCCCTCTTCAGCTACTTCTCCCCCGTCCCTTCCTCATCTGGTGTTCTCCCTCTTCACTACTTCTCCCCGTCCCTTCCTCATCTCGTGTTCTCCCTCTTCACTACTTCTCCCCGTCCCTTCCTCATCTCGTGTTCTCCCTCTTCACTACTTCTCCCCGTCCCTTCCTCATCTCGTGTTCTCCCTCTTCACTACTTCTCCCCGTCCCTTCCTCATCTCGTGTCTCCCTCTTCACTACTTCTCCCCGTCCCTTCCTCATCTGGTGTTCTCCCTCTTCACTACTTCTCCCCGTCCCTTCCTCATCTCGTGTTCTCCCTCTTCACTACTTCTCCCCGTCCCTTCCTCATCTCGTGTTCTCCCTCTTCACTACTTCTCCCCGTCCTTCCTCATCTCATCTGGTGTTCTCCCTCTTCACTACTTCTCCCCGTCCCTTCCTCATCTCATCTCGTGTTCTCCCTCTTCACTACTTCTCCCCGTCCCTTCCTCATCTCGTGTTCTCCCTCTTCACTACTTCTCCGTCCTTCCTCATCTCGTGTTCTCCCTCTTCACTACTTCTCCCCGTCCCTTCCTCATCTGGTGTTCTCCCTCTTCACTACTTCTCCCCGTCCCTTCCTCATCTCGTGTTCTCCCTCTTCACTACTTCTCCCGTCCCTTCCTCATCTCATCTGGTTTTCTCCCTCTTCACTACTTCTCCCCGTCCCTTCCTCATCTTTGTTCTCCCTCTTCACTACTTCTCCCCGTCCCTTCCTCATCTCGTGTTCTCCCTCTTCACTACTTCTCCCCGTCCCTTCCTCATCTGGTTTTCTCCCTCTTCACTACTTCTCGCCGTCCCTTCCTCATCTGGTGTTCTCCTCCTCACTACTTCTACCCGTCCCTTCCTCATCTGGTGTTCTCCCTCTTCACTACTTCTCCCTGTCCCTTCCTCATCTCTCGTTCTCCCTCTTCACTACTTCTCCCGTCCCTTCCTCATCTCGTGTTCTCCCTCTTCACTACTTCTCCCCGTCCCTTCCTCATCTGGTGTTCTCCCTCTTCACTACTTCTCCCGTCCCTTCCTCATCTCATCTGGTGTTCTCCCTCTTCACTACTTCTCCCCGTCCCTTCCTCATCTCGTGTTCTCCCTCTTCACTACTTCTCCCCGTCCCTTCCTCATCTCGTGTTCTCCCTCTTCACTACTTCTCCCCGTCCCTTCCTCATCTCGTGTTCTCCCTCTTCACTACTTCTCCCGTCCCTTCCTCATCTCATCTCGTGTCCTCGCTCTTCACTACTTCTCCCGTCCCTTCCTCATCTCATCTCGTGTCCTCGCTCTTCACTACTTCTCCCCGTCCCTTCCTCATCTCGTGTTCTCCCTCTTCACTACTTCTCCCCGTCCCTTCCTTATCTCGTGTTCTCCCTCTTCACTACTTCTCCCCGTCCCTTCCTCATCTCGTGTTCTCCCTCTTCACTACTTCTCCCCGTCCCTTCTGGAATTTCAGAGAATTCAATCAAAATGGAACTCTCAGACTTCGATTATGATGACGAAGCTCTGTCACTTCCTTTATGGATTAGTTATCCCATCCCTACCTGCCTTAGTAAATCGGTGGTTCGATTCTACGTGAATGGCTCGAAGAGAATCACACTTTCCTTCTACTTCACCAGACAAGGCACAGGCACCTTACTGTGTCAGGGATCTGACTGTAGGCAGTGGGACCAGGAAGAGTGCCGGGTGCTCACAGACTTGGTGTCTGAGTTCTGTCAGACTGACGATGTACAGCATCTGCTCTCTGAACTGACTCGTCTTCCTATCAGCTTTGTTCAAGAGGAGTTTGCCATCATCCAGCCTCAGCACCTGTACAAGACAACGCACAGTTAGACAGTCCGCTTGTCCAGTCCCCAGGTCCTGTGATTGTGCCGTATGTAATAAGTATGATCAATAAAAAGGGATGATATTTTGGGTTTTCGTTCCATGCCTTCAAAGTGACTGAACTCAACGAAAGCAGCTCCCATGTTGCCCTCAGCCGCACGGGTCACACCCATGGAACTAAAAGGGAGTCTGCCGTGTCAAAAGCATTCAATGACACGCAAGTGGTCAAAGATTTTTCACGAAAGAAGGTAGTAAACTCAGAGACGACCACACTGTGCCCAAAAAAAGACTTTTTGGGACAGAACCACCAACGACAAACTTCGGCGTTGGGGGCAATCAGGACACTCCCCGCTGATTTTCTGAAATCAGAACAAATTATTTCATATCTAGAAGATATGAAAACGGGGTTTTAAAAATAAAATTTAAAACTCATCAGTCAAAAAATAGAAACTCGCTAGAATAAAGGGGTCATTTTCAGAAATGCTTAAACAGCCTAAAAACCCATTGAATATATTGTAAGGAGAATCATTATTGAAAAAAATTAGGAACCCTCCGCCCAATAAAAACTCAGAGGGAAAAAGGCTCGCACTACCCCCCTTCCACTCAGTAGACACAGAAAATCCAGCACGGAAGAAAACCCTTTCTAATCCGCGTCCTTCAACTCAAAAGGGGGGGGGACACCCACTGCTTCCCAAGCCTGAAAGTCCCAAAAAACAAAATCCTCCTCCAGGAATCTTAAAGCAAGATAGTCCTGTGAAAACCCCAACCCATCAACACCTGCCCCAACTCCAATTTCCCTTTTAGGTCTTAGGGATCGAGGGGGACAGTGTGCCACTATTGAAAGAAATGTGTCCAAACGATTTAGAAAATTTCGGGGGTAACACAGATATTTAAAAAACCTTTCACTTCAATCAGTCCCCCGGGACAAGTCCCCAGAGCAAATTTTAGTGAAATAAGATCCAAAGGGGTATTTTTTTCGGCCCTCTGGTGACTCTTCCTGCGGTATTTTGATCCAAGACGTTTGGTAGGGGGGGACGGGTTTTAAAAACGTGTTTTTTTCCGGGATGAAAATGAAGGACTGATAAGTGGCTAGGCGCAATACCAGACAAAACTCACCACATCCATTGATAGTTCATGTAGGGGGAAAAGTTTGCCCGGGGCCCCTGTGCCCAGAACAGGGGACAAACTTAAAATCTTGCAAGAACCCTTTCCCTTTTCAGCTGTCATCCCCTTCAGCTCCATGCCCCAGCCGGGGACGTACCCTTTCAACAACTCGATTTTTTCCCTCCAACAGAGCATGCGCACAGCCTGTTGCTGCGAAATCAATTTGATCGACAATTTGATATTTTATTATAAGAATGGTGCCCACGAGCGCATATTACAAAAGACCCGTTCACCCCAGTCTTTAAAGGTGAAAAAACTAGCAACCAATTTTTATGATTTTTTTGCACGTCTATCCCCTTCAACCAACAGCCGACATGGTGAAGGTGGCCTTTCGTCACAGCGACACCCCGAAAGTGGGGGAAATAGAACAGGGGCCAGAGTTTTTTAGACCCCCCCGGTGGGGGGGTAAATCACGCTTGATTTTGGTCATGTTCGGACGGGTGGCTAGCGGCTGGCGCCCCCCTCTTTTCCCATGATCCATACCCTAGTGCCGCCCCAGGAGGGGAGGTGGCCCGCCCCGGCAAACCCCAGGCTAAACCCCGAGGACGCTTTCCTGTTGGGAGTTTTCCGCGCAACAGCGCTAGGGCCCCCGCGAGGCCGTTCAGCCTCCCAAACGAGAGCCGGTCCCCCCCAAGCTCGTTACGCCCCCCTGGGCCTATAGCCCCCCCAACAGGGGGCCGTTCTTTCACAGCAGCTTTACCGACGGGGCGGGCCTTTCAGCTTCGATCCCCAGTGGGCCCTGGAAAACGGGACTGTCCGTACATGAACCCACCCGTGCCCCCTCCCCCTATTCCCAACCGCCCCGGGCCCCTACCCCAAGGGCCCCGGGTGCCCCCCGGATATCCCCACCTCCACTTTCAAAAACCCCCCTTCTAGCCACAGAGGGCTAGGGAAGATGTCCCACCAAGCGCCAGCGAAGCCCCAGAACCAGTGCGTGTGCCTCCCCCCCTCCCACCTGGTGTGTTGGGGTACGTCCAGCGATGGAGAGTACGCCCTCCAATGCGAACATGGCGTCACGTACTAAACCGTCAAGATTCATATTTTCCATATACACCACCTTTTAATGACTGTAAAAAGAAAAAAGGGGGGAAAAACTGTATTGTTTATGGGTGTTGGTGTGTGTGGGGGGTGGGGTGTGGGGGGGGTGTGGGTGTGGTGTGTGTGTGTGGTGTGTGTGGTGTTGTGTGTGGGTGTGTTGTGTGTGTGTTTTGTGGTGCACTCCCATGCGCACATGTGCGATTGCTTTTTTTGTATTGAAAAAAAAAAGAAAGGGGGGGGGTTTAAAAAGGGGGGCGGGGTGGGCGGGAGGGGGAAGGGGGGAGGGCGAGAGAAGAAGGAGAAAGAATGGGAACTGTCAAATATTAAAAATGTAAAGGGAAATTTCCATGTAAGAGTAACCATATGAGAATTACCAGAGATTTCCCAAAAACCCTGTCAACGATCGGATACTTCTTTTTTTCTTTGTTGTTTTGGTTTTAAACAAAAAGAATTCAAATGTCATGGTGTAAAAATGTTCACGATATGATTACAATTAAGCATTTTCATGTAATGAAGAAAAGAGAGAGAGAGAAGGGGGAGAGAGGGGGAAGGAGAGAGAGAGAGAGAGAGAGAGAGA
This sequence comes from Conus ventricosus, assembly GCA_018398815.1. NCBI lineage: Eukaryota > Metazoa > Mollusca > Gastropoda > Neogastropoda > Conidae > Conus > Conus ventricosus. The sequence goes on from JAFLJL010019350.1 coordinate 5,995, forward strand.
GAGAGAGGGGAAAGAGAGAAAAAGGGGAAGGAAGGAGTTGTGTGAGGGTATGTGGGCGTATGTGATGTGCGGTGTGCCGTAATGTTAGCGCTCGCAGTGACGCGCGCACCCAGGGTAAGGTTTGTGTGTTGTTGATCCCGGGGACCTGGGACGGAATGAAAAGGGAAACTTTTTTCTTTTTTTGGTTCACGCGTTTGTTTTTCCCCCCCTTTGCTTAATTTTGTTTGTGTGTGGTGTGTGTGTGTGGGTGTGGTGTGTTGGTGTTGTTTTTTTCCTTGCGGGGTTTTGCCGCATATTGTTGTGTTATAAAATTATCCTTTTGATTTTTACGGCATGATTTTTTTGCCTTTTTTGTTGCTAAAATTTTACCTAAAACGGGTTTTTCCCTGCTTTTTTTGCATTATTCAACTGTTTTTTATTGGTCAAATTTCGTAGAGTTTATTTGTACATCAATTTCTTTAATAAATGAAGGTTGTCTAAATTCGGTTAAAAAATAGGTATTTAAAGGTGCATTTTTTTAAACAAAATTTCTGATGTCCCTCTTTTTACCCAAATTTCCAAATAACTTTTTCCATTGTTTTTGTTTTTCAAATCTCGACTTTCTAATTTTTGTACCTGTAATCTAGTTTAAAACCAAGGTTTTTGATACTTAAGAAGAGATCCAAAACAAAGTTTGAAAAAAGGGTTAGTGACCCTTTTTCCAACTCGGTTAATTATAACGTCAAAGTTTTGATAAATTAACTAGAATGCATATGGATAGAAATCTATGGAAGGGACTAACCCCATTTTTTAGGCTGTTTATATAGGAATCCTAACGAATTTGAATGGTTCGATCGGTTCGAACATAGATGGAGGGTGTCCAATGGTTTTTTGAGATTATAATTTTAGGGATTTTAACATTGATTCTTAAACCCATGAAAATGGAAACGGGGTTTAGAATTCAGAATTTTCACAGTTAATTTAACTCACCCCATAGGAAAAGTCTATCCCCCGAAAAACCCAAATTGCCAATATACCAACAAAACCCCCTTAAAATTATAGAAACAGCGTGCCCGTTACGTCTCAGTGTCACTTTCCCAAATTTGTCTAACTGGTCCAAAAAAAGGGGGTTTTAAAATTCCTAGAAATGTTCACAAAGTATATCCTTTCGAGCTATAGGAAAATTTGATTCTAATATTTCTTGTCCGATTTGTGTAGCGCAAATGTTTCGAGGGAATCACAAATGACCCTGATGGAGCACTGATGCTTGTAACAATTTATTCTTCTTTATAAACACTGCCATCGAAAACTAAACGTGTCAAACCAAGAGGGAACCCCCGTGGTATAATGAAAAATTGATAAGGCCTTAATTTACGAGATATTCTTTTGCGAACAAATGGTAAGATATAATTTTAAAAAAAAAAAGAAATAAAGGGAACCCATATGAAAAGAGGCCAAAAAAAAAAATTTTTGTGACCCTTTTTCCGTAAAGAAGATTCTAAAACGATCTGGAAAGCTATCAAGAGCTCTCGGTAAAAATTTCATCTAGTGCCCTTTGAGAGAACATTTTTGCTGAACTCTTTAAAGATCATTCACAAAGTTGCAGAAAGCGCAAAGTGATGTTCAAAAAAAAATGACCCATTGAGCAAAAGGTACTGTTATCGAAAAAAAAAAAAAAAAATCTAAAATTCAAAACGAGTTTATGGGGTACATGATGTTTATAAGGAAAAGTGTTTTTTTTAAATCGCCCGTTCTCGAGGTTTAGATGATATGAGGTTTTAAATTTTGAAAATTGCTGTCCAAATTTTTCAGGCATTTACATTTTTACAATCTTTCCCTTGATAAAGGTGGGTTTTCCACAATCTTTAAGTGCTAAAATTTTACCTTTTTTTAATCTGGGATCCATTTTCCTTCTAATACAGACCAAAACTATCCCATCTATTTATTAAACCCCTGAAAAACAATTTTAAAAAAGTACCATAAACTTTTTTTTAAATACAATTATTACTTCAAAAAAAGCGGATTTTGAGAAAAACTTCTTGCAACCCTTTCTCATAATATAATTGAAAAATGGCATTTAAACATAAAAAAATGATCCTTTTACAGGAAAAAATTTTTGTCGACTTCGCTAAAAATTTGACATATAGACACAATCTATGTTAAAAAAACTGCATTGTATGGGGGGGGGGTCCCCCGAAGCTTCAAAAAATACCTCATTTTCAACTTAGGCGACAAGAGCTTTAAAAAAATTTTGTTATTTATTTTTGCCCGAATTTGGCGTTCCCCAAGGGGCATCCCGGGGGCCATTTTTTCCGTTTTTAAGATCTTTCCTTTTCTAATCTTCTCCAGTGAGTTTTTTTATGACACTACCCCCAAATAAAGACAAAGATGCTGACTCGTATTAACAAAATTACAAATGTCTTAATAAACTTGCCCAAAATGGCTAATTTGAACCCTATGGCCCCCCCTCCTCAAAAAATTAAATTTTTATGACCAACCAGCAAAAAAGTCAGAAAATGAAAACGATTTTTTTTAAAATAAATTTCAAGAAAAAGTTTAGAAGACGTTAAAAACCAAAATTTTTAGGCCTTACGTTGATAAAAATCTTTTTTGGTCGATCTATTTCTAATTTGTCCCAAAAAATTACTAAAAAATTTTTCTTGTTGAACCGAAACAGAATTTCCTTGATCAACATCCAAAAGTTATTTTTTGCATAGTACAACCAGACATTAATACGCTTTTTCATGGGGATTTCCAGCAAAATTGTTAAAACCCCTAAAAGCATGTACAAAGCGATTAGTCATACCTTGAAATCTTCTCCAAAAATATGATTTTAAAGATCTTAACATTCTTTCCTTTGTCTAAAAAGCTGCTTTTAATAAAACTGTCTTTATGTAAAAATTATTAATAATCTTTGCGCACCTTATCTTCATGACAAATTTTTCCCTTAATCAAATTCGAGGCAAAGATACCTATTTACCCTCGACCACGAATGTCTTTTAAATCATCCTTTTTTTATTGGGAGTAAATTTTTGAACGAAATCCCTAACATTTAAAACAGAAAAATAGTTTAACAGCGTTTAAAAAAATATTTCAAATACCCCATAGACCATTGTAAAATTTTGTTTCACCTAACTGTATAGTCTCCCCAAATTTTTTTTTTCCTTTTGACACAAATGGGCTTCGTGGGCGGTGGGGGTGGGCCCTATCACATGTTGACTTGTAAATGTTTTTTTGTGTGCCTATGCGATGTTTACTATGTTTAGTTTTTTCGTTGTGTGTGTTGTGTGTGGGTGTGTGTGTGGTGTGGTGTGTGTGTGGGTGTGTGTGTGTGTGGTGGTGGTGTTTTGTGTTTGCAAAATGTTTATAATAATTAGTTGCTTATTTTTTCTTAATTATAAAAAAAAGTTTTTTTTTTTGTTTTTTTTTTCTTAGTTGTGTTTTAAATTTGTCAATTGATTTTTTTTGTTCCTTTATTTTTTGTTATTCTGAGGGCATAGTGTAAAAAAAGCTTACTTTTCTACACCTCATTAAAAATTTCGAGTTCGAGTTCGAGTTTGAGTTCCATCTCAGTTCTCCCTTTTCACTACTTCTCCTCGTCCCTTTCCCCATCCATCCGTGTTCTCCTCTTCATATTTTCTCCCCCTCCCCCCTCATTCTCTCGTGTTCTCCCTCTTATACTTTCCCCGTCCCCTTTCCCCATCTCGTTTCTCCCCCTTCACACTTCTCCCCTTTTTCCTATCTCGGTTCTCCTCTTATACTTTCCCCGTCCCTTCCCCATTTGGGGTTCTCCTTCTTCATACTTTCCCCCCTCCCCTTTCCCCATCCGTGTTCTCCCTCTTCACATTTTTCCCCCTCCCCTTTCCCATCTCATCTCGTGTTCGTCACTTTTTATGTTTTTGAAGGTTTGCATTTTTTTGGTTTTTTTTCTGGGAAATTTCTGTCACAATTTTTGTCGTACGCATTGTTTCTGTGTTGGTTTCAACATTTACTTTTTTGGGGTTTTTATGGTTTCTTTCCCCTTTGTTGAGGGCAAGGCGTAAAAATAAGCCTGTTTTGTTTTTTTTTTTTTTTTAATAAAATAAAATTCGTTTCTCTCTCTCTCTCTCTTCTCCTCTCCCCTCTCTCTCTCTCTCTCTCTCTCTCCTCTCTCTAATAAAGACTTTTTCCCTTTCAGATTGATGAATTCCCCACTTTCCCTGGTATCAGTTCACTAAACCGTGAAACCTTAGAGTTTGGTATCACCTTTTTTTCAAAGTTTACAAAAAGCACGCTCCATTAAAAAAATTCGGTCAAAAGTACCCCCAAAAAGCCTTGGATTACAAGTGATATAGAAAAATCCATGGATCTAAGAGACTCACTTCTAGCATCAGGTAATCGTATAGAATTTATGAAACAAAGAAATCTTGTTAACTATTTAAAACGCTCAGCGAAAAAGAAATATTTTAAAGATCTTATTTACTCTAAAACAGACAACCGATCAGTTTGGAAGGCTATCAATCAGCTTAGCAATAAACATTCTAACGCTCGTGCTACAACACCGAAAGATGTATCAGCTGAAATGTTGAACACACACTTCTGCAATATTGCCAATTTCACCATAAAAACAAACAGATCCTCACAAAACGATTAGATGTTCTTCTGAATTTTTGTCAGTCCAAAAATATCACAACATTTCTAGATATTACGTTGTTATGTGTACACGAAGTATATAATGCTCTTATTCACTTAAAGCAAAGTAGTACTACTGGCCTTGATGGCATTGACGGAAGATTCTCAAACTGTCAGCCCCTGTAATTGCTGAAACACTTACGTATATATATATAAATCTCTGCATTTCTAAAAATCAGTTCCCCAAGGCTTTAAAATTGCTAGAGTAATGCTGATCTACAAAACAGGTGATCACACCGATCCGTCTAACTACAGGCCCATTTCTATTCTGTCTGTGCTGTCTAAACCATTGGAAAACCATCTGAATAAACATATTCTCGATCACTTCAATTTTTTCAATTTATTTCATCAAGACCAATCCGGTTTTAGGGCTAATCACTCGTGCCAAACAGCACTGACAAATCTAGTTTGATCAATGGCTCACTAATATAAATAACGACAAAATAACAGGTGTTCTCATGGTAGATTTTATGAAAGCCTTTGACGTTATTGACCGCAACCTTCTTCTTAAAAAGCTTAAGGTATACACCTTATCAGAGAATCGTTAGAACTCCTATCTTCATATCTTCCGGTAGAAAGCAAATGGTCTCAGTAAATGAATCTGTATCTCCTACATTATCCATTAGTCATGGTGTGCCTCAAGGGTCAGTACTCGGACCTATCTTATTTTCCATATATATAAACGATTACCTCTATTCATTGATAGTCTCATGTGAAAATGTTCGCTGATGACACCACAATACACTGTAGTCATAAAAGAATTGAAAATGTATATGCAAGTTTACAAGAAAGTATAAACAAATTAATCATATGGTCTGAACTCAATCACATGTGTCTCCATCCTCAGAAAACGAAGTACGTGATAATAACCACCAGACAAAAGCGTCAAAATATTTCTTATGATTCCCTATCTCTTAGTATAAATAATGAAATAGTTGAAGAAGTTGATCATCATAAAGTCCTTGGTGTCATTGTATGTAGACAATAATTTGTCATGGTCTTCTCATGTCACAATGCTTTACAAACGTCTGTCTCAAAAGATTCACCAGCTTTCAAAACTAAAATATTTCTTAGACCAACATTGTCGTAAGCTGTTTTTTACTTCGTACATTGAAATCTCATTTGAATTACTCTTCTACATTGTGGATTCGGCCAGTTATAAACGTATTAAAACCACTCTTCAGTCTTCATAGACGGGCTGTGAAACTCGTTCTTCTCAAATCTACAACTGTAACTCCCTCTGATATAAACGTTAGACATTTTGCCTCTAAAATGGAAACTCACTTCTAACAAAGCAATTTTCATGTTTAAGATAATGTCCAATCAAGCACCACCAACTTTGAAAAATAAATTTAAAACGAACCTGATTCGCAATGTCAGAAAGATTCAGATACCCCTACCGAGGATTGATCTTTCTAAATCTAGCCTCATTTACTCTAGTGGTTGTTTGTGGAATGACCTAGTGTCTTCATTTAATGTAATTTCTAGTCTAAACGTTTTAAAAAAACAATACTTCTCATATTTGATGCTACGCTTCCTAAACAGTGTGACTAACGGAAACATCATATAACCTTCTTTATACGTATTTCAGAATTATTGTTTGGATTAAGTACAAATGATGTTTAAAATGTATTTGAATGTTCATTTGTATTCCTTCGTTAACCCTTCTCTATACCTTGTCATGACATACTGTTCACCTGTCCACCTTTCATTGACGTCCTTCATTTCTCTTCTTCTCCTTTTTTTTATATTTTTTTAAAATGTATTGCTGGAAGTTGTTTCTCTCTTTGTGTGTGTGTGTGTGTGTGTGTGTGTGTGTGTGTGTGTGTGTGTGTGTGTGTGTTGTGTGTGGGTGTGTGTGTATGTGTGTGTGTGTGTGTGTGTGTGTGTGTGGTGTGTGTGTGTGTGTGTGTGAAAGTTGACTGTCATATTTTGGATTGCCTTTTGTATTTCAGGCTAATATTCTTTTCACTATTTAGATGGTTCGTTGATTTTGAAGTCACATATTGTTATTTTTTTTCTGCTTCATCGAGGGCAAGATGTAAAAAAGCCTGTAATTGTGCATATTCTTTATCCCTCATTAAAAAAGATTCGTTCGTTCGTTCGTTCGTTCGTTCGTTTCTTCTCTCTCTCTCTCTCTCTCTCTCTACTTCTCCTCTCTCTCTCTCTCTCTCTCTCTCTCTCTCTCTCTCTCTCTCCTTTTACTCATGTCAAACGACCTTCCCCAAGCAACAGTGGTGGCCTCGTCCATCATCCCCGCATGTGTAGACATTAATGAATCCAGCCATTGTTCAATCCAACCTAAAGCTTCAGACAGTATGCAGGGAACTGTCTGCAGTATTTGTAGACAACAAAGATTCCTTTCTTGCTAGAGTGGTGCCCCCAGGAAAGACATGTACAAATCTCCCTAGCCATCAGCCACAAAGGTTTGCTAAAACTAGCATGGAACATCAAATAGTGTGTTAGTGCCTCCTCTACGCACGACTCCGCCCTGCTGCAAGCCACAGATGTCAATACAACACACACGCCAACACACCATCAGCCCCATGTTCCGGCCAGCGCTGCTCAACCATCCCAGCGCTACACTTCAGCGGTCGCGCCGAAGCAGTACAACACAGGCCCGCCCCCCTGTTGAGAACCCCAACTTCTCAGATTCCGATGGCCGGCCCTGTCAGTACTTCAGTGACTAACGCCAACGGGCAGGGCACCGGTCCCCAACCACTGCCCACTTACGGCACAGCTGTTCCCGCCACGGTGCCTCCCTCCCCCACTAATCCTCTACAGGCCATTGCTGAAGCAGTGCGACTGCTACAGGCAGCCTGTGGCCTTTCTTCAGTGTGAAGACTGTCTTGTAAGAGTCATCCCCTCCACACCCACCAGGCCCCCCCCACCCCCACCCACCCAAAAAAACCAAAAAAAAACACACACACCACAAAAAACTTGAGGAACTAGACGTGTGTTAAAACGTACAAGTCCCTTGATATAAGTGTGTGTGTGTGTGGGTGTGTGTGTGTGGTGTGTGTGTGTGTGTGTGTGGGGTGTGTGTGGTGTGTGCACGTGCGCGCGTGCGCGCGCGCGCACGCGTGTGTGTGTGTGTGTGTGTGTGTGTGTGTGTGTGTGTGTTTTGTGTGTTGTGTGGTGTGTCGTGTGTGTGTGTGTGTGTGTGTAACTTTCATCCTTCCTTGCCAGACTGAGAATTAATCCTCGGATACTACTTGTGCGTGTCATTATGTTCTTGGGAAAAATTTAACTATCTTTTCACATCGCATCTATTTTGACATTTGATCACCGTAGGCTGTGCTGAAACATTTTGTGTTCTACTCTTTACTACAAGACCACTCGTGTTACTAAAGACATTTCTCCCCATGTTTCAGAAATGACGAACTGTTGGCTCATGAATCATATGTGATTTACTGAAAGTCAGACTACATTTGTGTTTCTAAAAAAAAAAACTTTCTTTTACCTGCGTTCGGTGGATGTGACTGATTGGAGAGCGCTCCCTAAGTGCAACGCATTTGTGCCAAACAGACTTGGACCTATAGACAATTTAATTGATTATAGCATATATACGTGTGTTCAGATACAATGGTTGGAGATTCTGTGCGTGCAACATACAGGAATTGTGCTTTTTAGTCTTGCAGTACTTGTCCTGTACAACCTGACAGCAATTAGTTGAGGGCACATTAAATTGTAAGTGCATTCTCAGTCACCTATTTCCGAACCACTGCTGTGGTACCTAATCTACCAGTTTGTTTGATTGATATTTTTCTTGTTTTTTGGGTTTTTGTTGTTGTTATTGTTGCTGTTTGTTGTTGTTGTTGTTGTTGTTGTTGTTGTTGTTGTTGTTTTCATTATTATTTACTTTTTTATACTGTCCTTTCTTCCCCTTTCTTTTGTTTTTTCTTTTCTTGTGCACTCAGGACATAAAATGACCCCAAACCAGAACTCATGGCCTTCGAGAGATGGACTGAGAATTTGCCATTTAAATTCAATAGTGCAGTCAGTAAGATCTCTGATATCCGACCCCGATATCGAACCACCAAAAGCCATTCCAGTTCTGGGTCTCTCCGAATCAAGACTAAATACCTACATTAGTGATAAAGATGTAGCAGTCCCAGGTTATAATATCGTTCGAAAAGACCCTACAAAGACAAAGAGACAGGTCTTTTGGTGTATGTCAGTGAATCTCTCAACTTCAAGAGACTTTCCCATCTAGAACAGTGTCACGGTCCCCTAAGCCGGACGGCCCTACCACCCCTACCCACGCCTATTACACACTAGAGCAGACAAAACAGCACACTAAACACAGCTTACATTTTATGCGCACTTCTTTATTTTACACACACTATGGCGCCACCACTCACGTCCATCCACACTCACACACCCGGGAACCACTTTCACTGACCCACACTACCCTGAAACGACCAGAAAACCTAATCTATACTAAAGACCAGTTGCGGATATCCCTGCGACCTAAGGACGCAGAGATAGCCCGCACACGTGGTGGCTACCCACTAGGGGCAAGGACCAACCCCAAGGACTCTAGTCTCAAACTACTACCACCCACACCCCTCCCCAGGACCCCCCTCTCTTTTGAAACCCGGGACCCCTACCGAACTGGTCGCTGCGTCCCCAATGGAGGCAACGACAAGTACCCTAACTTTCTGGTCTGGGGGCTAGTCCAA
>JAFLJL010019350.1:16329-41335 GCA_018398815.1 Conus ventricosus
CAGGGGTGGTCCAACCAGTACTGAAATTAAAATTGTTTTGCTGTTAACACAGGGTCAAGGTAAATTTCATGTAAACCTTATTTTCTACCAAAATTTAACTTTGAAAGGACACTTTTGGGGTGTTCAAATTGCTTTTTCCTCACTTTCTATTACCATTCAAAGGAATCGGTAGCCAAATTACATCAAAATTTCTATACATTTTTGTTTTCGCTTTTTTTATGCCTCTGAGTATATCTCGGTTCATGGAGAAAAACAAAAACTATTTTACCCACTCCAATCTGGATTCTGATCTCATCTCTCCTGCCACACAGCATTATCACGAATGTGTGACTCATGGCTTTCAAATATAAAACCAATCACAAAAGACAGGGCTGTCTTCAGATTTTCAAAAAGGCGTTTTATCTTGTTGATAATTCCATTCTTCTAAAGAAACTTTCTACTTGAACCATCCCCCGACGGTCTCATTATTCCAATCATACTTGAACATAGCATACAGTATGTGGTGTTTAATGGCAAAACCCCCGCTTCAGACTTTGTCAGACATGGAATCCCACAAGGCTCAGTACTGGGTTTACCCTCCTATTCTGCATCTTCACAATGATTTACCATTGTCCGTATCAGATGAAAAGGTCGTGACAGATTTATTTGCTGATGATTCGTCACTCCAAACGAATGGTTAGTGATCTACAGACAATAGAACCTTTCCCTCCCAGAAAATTTCTAAACGACGTATCAGACTGTGTCATTCAAACTCAATGGTCATACACCCAACCGAAACCAAATCTATGATTATAGCTACCCTCCAAAAACCCCAAATTGACTCCTCTTTGCCTAAAACGTCAGTTGAATGGCACTTCTATCGAGCAGGTAGATGATATCGTTTTTAGAGGTAACAAATAGTTTAAAGAACTTAAATGGTAATCTCATCTCAATAACGTATGCAAGGTAGTCTCAAAACACCTTTTCCTGTTATCTCAATTAGAGAGCTACGTCAACAGTACTGTGCTAAAACTTTTATTCAATGCACACGTAATTTTCACATATCAATTACGCTTCAACATGTGGGACGGGAGTTGTGATGTCCATGACAAAAGGCTGAATTCTCTCCATAGACGTGCAGCAAAACTACTCCATCCAGCTGTATCTCTAACAATAGACGAAAAACTAAACGTGCTGAACATACTTCCTCTGTGTGAGCAATTGGAATTCAATAAGGCATCATTTATGTTCATAATCTTGACATATACTCTGCCATGTTATATCAATGCCCTTTTGCAAGATCGAACAGCTTTTCTGGCTCGACGAAATTCCTTCTTCCCTACCCACGCATTGATCAATACAAAACATGCCTAGCTTACTCTGGACAATATGTCTGGAACTCACTTCCACCGAATCTGCAAAATTCGAATACTTTAAAACTTTTCCAGAAACATTTGCATGAACATTTTATATCTCTAATTCAATTACTCGACTAGAATATTAGCGCCCATTCGCAAAGTTTTCTGTTATCCATAGGCCTAATTTGAATACATCGTCTAGACATATAGCCTACTCCGTTAAATCGCTCATCCCCATTCCCACTCTGTCTCCTACCCCTGTTTCACCATCTCCCATCTCATTAGTATTTTTACGAATAGTTTGCTTTCATTGTTGAGTTAGATATCAATGCTACTATGTTGAATTGTCAGTATGAATGATATGTGTTGAAATAATGTATGCATGACAAGGACAGATTGTAAGACTAGGCTTTGGCCTAAAATCTTCATCCTTGCGTATTAAAGATCAATCATCTCTCTCTCTCTCTCTCTTCTCTCTCTCTCTCTCTCTCTCTCTCTCTCTCTCTCTCTCTCTCTCTCTCTCTCTCTCTATGTCTCTCTCCTCTCTCTCTCTCTCTCATCTCTCTCTCTCTCTCTCTCCTCTCTCTCTCTCTCTCTCTCTCTCTCTCTCTTTATGCTTTCTCCATTACCCTCTGAAAATAAAATTCATTTGTTTTCTCTCTCTCTCTCTCTCTCCTCTCTCTCTCTCTCTCTCATCTCTCTCTCTCTCCTCTCCTCTCTCTCTCTCTCTCTCTATCTCTCTCTCTCTCTCTCTCTCGCACAAAGAGGGCAGTGACCACAGGCCTCGCCCCACTGGACTCTCTCCTCTTCCCCCGTGTTGCATCACCGCTCCGTTCCTCCTCCGTCCATTCACCAACTCCACGCATGTTACCAACAAACAATCACACATCACAGTCCTCTCAACCCGAGAACCCCCTACTCTTCCCCATCTCCCGGCCGACCCACACTACTCGGAAGTCTTTCCTCCCCTCCCTACCACCACTCTAAACCCACCCACCCATTCCGACGACCGGACAGTAGGCCCACTACCACGCGGGGAACTAATTCGTATGGTAGTAGAGAGACCTACACCTCGCCTCCACAGCCACCACCAATGATGCCACCGCCTGTGTTATCCTCCTATGTTAGTCCCTTCTTTCCTCGTAGCTTCCCACCTGCTTTTTGGCAGTGGCCACACTTCATGCCACTGCCACCAAACTATAGCCAGTTTTAGACTTGAATCAGTGTGTGTGTGTGTGGTGTGTGTGTGTTGTGTGTGTGTGTGTGTGTGTGCGCGCGCGTGCGCGTGTGCTATATGTATATATACACTCGTGTGGAAAGTGCAGAGTTTGAACTATATGCATCTGGCGAACTGTGTAATTCCGAATCTGCCGACTATCTGATAAACTGAGAAGAAAAAGTGGTTGCGAACTACATTATAGCATTCTGAAGAAAGCGAGACTTTTAATATCATAGTTTTATTTGTACCTGAATGGTGTGTGAGCACGCTCAGAAACCTGTGGTGTGGATAAAGCTTTGGTGACACTTGCCACAAGCGTGCTACGTGACTTTGTGAATTTAAATTTTGTGTTTTTTCATATTCATTATCCTTTTTCATTGAGCATTGTTGGATTTGGTGTGTAAGTGTGTTGTATCACACTTATTTGTAGTTTTCACTTGCGTGTTTCTCATATTCCTTATCCTTTTGAATTGAAGATAGTTGCTGTGTGTGTATACCATACGTACACACTGAGTTTGTATTCAAGGTATCCTTGCTATATTTGTTTAGTTGCTATATTTGTTTTAGTTGCACAAATGGTGCAATCATCTTCAAATGGCCACAGGAAGACGGACTACGTATTGGACATCTTAATATAAACCATATACAAAACAAGTTACAGGAGGTACCCACTATATTGTACAATCAAGACAAACCCTTTCATATAATTTGGCTTTACTGAATCAAGACTTTCAGATATTGTCCCTGATGCCACTGTCTTAATCTCTGGCTACAATATTGTACGCAGAGATCCCACCGAATCCAAATCTACAGGCATATTACTTTACGTTCATGAAACATTAAATGCCAACGTTTGTATGATCTTGAAAGTTTTGGAATTGAAGCAGTTTGGTTAGTAATCAAGTTGAAGAGAACAAAACCGATCAAATAGGATTTGTATATCGAAACCCAGCGGAAATGCTGCTTGGATGGACAAGTTTACGGCTATGATGGATGCAGCATCGCTTGATGCCACAGAATTGATACTTTTAGGTGATTTCAACATTGATCTATTGAAGTGCCAAACATCATGGTCAGATAGGACTACCTCATACAATTTATCCCAAATTATAGACATGCCAACCAGAGTAACATTCACTAGCAAAACATTAATTGACCACATCTATCTTTCTGAACCACATAACGTCATTGAGAAATGTGTGCCTTTGAATGGATGCAGCGACCACTTTCCAGTATGCATTACGTGAAAGAAGTGGAATCAAAATTCCTAAAACTGGCCACAAACACATCACTTACAGATCTTTTGGACACTTCCACGAAGATACCTTTCTCACTGACCTCATGAATTCCCCCTTTATAAATGTTTATAATTACACTGATCCAGAGAAAGCGCTTGAGTACTGGCTACAACACGTTTAATTCTGTTTATGACAAGCATGCGCCATTCAAAACGCGTCGAGTTAAACATAGTGCACAACCAAAGTGGATGACTGATGAAATACAAGCTGCTTGTTTCTTGCGCGACGATCTGCTTGAAGCAGAAGGGAAGTCGGATGGATTTAAAAGGCAACGTAATAAAGTCAATTCACTCAAACGGACAGCAAAAATGAATTTTTTTCGTGAACTTGTAGCCAACAAAAAAATTTCGAAGTCCATATGGCAAGCAATAAATGAACTTACAAATAAAACTTCACAGTCAAAGACAATCCCATTACCAGCATAACACCAAACGAACTCAACAACACTTACAACAGTTGCAGAACACGTTGTCAAAGAAAAGAATACTGACTCAAATGAATTACAAAATTAAAAACTTTTTGCAATGCTATGAACATTCGTCCAGCAACACCAGTTCCGCCTATGACAGTTAGTGAAGTTTGCCAAGCTTTATGCCAGTTAAAGCAGACAGGAAGCCGCGGACTTGACGGGATTGATTGGAAAATACTGAAACTATCAGCACCTGTTATATGTGAAACTCTTACCTACATTTACAATTTATGCATTGATAAATGCCACTTTCCCGCTCAGTTCAAGTTGCAAAAGTTATAACCCATTTTCAAATCCGGAGACAAATCTGAACCTTCGAACTACAGACCTATATCCATTTTGCCAGTTCTGTCCAATAAGCATCTTTGCCACCATTTTGACTCCTCCAACCTACTAAATAAAAAATCAATCGGGATTCAGGAAAAATCATTCTTGTCATACAGCGCTTACAAACCTAGTAGATCAATGGCTAGCCAGTGTTAATGAAAAAATATTGTGGCGCACTGTTTGTTGATTTTGCAAAGGCATTTGATGTCATTGACCACAAATTGTTATGCAGGAAGCTTTTATCATATGGTATAAAAGGAAATACCTTCCAACTGATAACATCATTCCTAGAAGACCGTCAGCAAATCGTTTGTGTCAATAACAATTTATCAGAGAAGTTACCTATCCAACATGGCGTACCCCAGGGTTCTGTGTTAGGTCCTTTGCTGTTCTCAGTTTATATAAAGATCTCCCTCTTTATATTGAGGATTAATGTGAACTCTTTGTGTGATGATACCACTGTCCATACAAGTAGCCCCAGCTTGGAAGCTGTTTTCACTTCATTACAGAAGAATGCCAATATCTTAAGTAATTGGTGCAATGTAAATCACATGTCACTGAATCCTAACAAAACAAAACTAATGCTGATAACAACAAGGCAGAGAAGACAAAACATAACCACACAGCCCCCGTCTGTTTTTATCATAAATCAGGAAATTGAAGTGGTGGATAGCCATCGAGTTCTAGGTGTATATGTTGATAATAATCTTTCTTGGTCTCATCACCTTCGCAGTTTATGTAAATCAATATCCAGACAAACATATCAGCTGTGCAAGATTAAGCATTTTCTTAAACCTTCATGCCAGGAAATTGTTCCTACACGCACATGTTCTCTCTTCAATCAATATTGTTCAACACTATTTGATTCTGCTAGTGCTAATGCCATGAAACCTCTTAAGAGTGTCTACAAAAGAGCACTTAAAGCAGTTCTATATAAAATCATCTAGTCTTAGTGAAGGGGATTATACTAAAGCGGGGGCTCTTCCGTTACAAGAAATGTTTGCTGTCAACAAATGTCAGCTAATGCAAAAAATTGCATCGGGTTTAGCACCCACAAACTCTTCAGTCCAAATTTAGCATAAACCCTAGGGATTCAACCAAATTCCAGGTTCCCACACCTAGAATAGATCTATTTAAATCAAGCTTATCTTACTCAGTAGCGTAGTTTGGAATTCACTTCCACTACATTTCCGATGTACTCATATTACAGAAATCCTTCAGGGAAAAACTAATCACACATTTCACAGCAAACCAATTGCTATAGAACAAAATACATATACCAGGGCACACCACTCTGTTTTGCTGCATATTAAAATCTGATACGCCGTTTCCTTTCCACTGATGTTTTAAAACCAGATAATGATAAATGAGAGATATGGTTACTATCGGTATATTATGATTGAAATCATATTATGATGAATGATTATTGTGGTCGCTGGTTTTTATTGGTGCATTGTCACGAATTGATTGATGTCTTAATACTTTGATTTCCTTGAGCACTGTAATTGCAAGGTGATAAATGTGTGTCCGGATTACTGTTGATCATATTGATGTATTGCTCTTTATTCAAATTTATAGTAATGTTTAGCATGTGATATTTTGGATAGAAAAATGGAATTATAATATCTCTCTCTCTCTCTCTCTCTCTCTCCCTCTCTCTCCTCTCTCTCTCCTCTCTCTCTCTCTCTCTCCTCTCTCTCTCTCTCTCCTCTCTTCGTTTACTACGGCTGCGTTTCGATGGATTGTCGCTTAAATTAATAATTATAAATTTGGGTAGTGTATGAATGGTAAAGAAGAAACAAAAAAGATGGGGGAAGGTAAATAATATGGCATCTCTCTCTCTCTCTCCTCTCTCTCTCTCTTCTCTCTCTCCTCTTCTCTCTCTTCTCTCTCTTTTCGATTGGAGTCAGCGGTGTGGGCACGTGCAATACGTTGTTATACGTTAACCTTTTTTTTTTTTCTTCTTCTTCTTCTTCTTTTCAACAGACAATTCAGGTAGGGTCGACCATAGGCGCCTAAAAAGAAGCTAAGTCTTTAGTGTTGTATTGTTTTCTACAGCGTATTGTATCTTACAGAATGTGAAGTGTAATTTAGTAGCCAGCGGTCCGGTGCCTATGCGTACATGCGTGTGTTTGCTGTCAGCTGATATGGCGGAAATGGACATGACAAAATGTAAACAATGGAACAGGCACCTGATGGTCAAGACAATAAACTTCAAACCGACTTTTGACCCACTACAGAAACGTTTCTCCTGTTCGGTTAGGGAATGTCAGTGTGGAGGAACTCGTTGTTTTATCGGTATTCTGGAATTTCAGAGAATTCAATCAAAATAGAAACTCTCAGACTTCGATTATGATGACGAAGCTCTGTCACTTCCTTTATGGATTAGTTATCCCATCCCTACCTGCCTTAGTAAATCGGTGGTTCGATTCTACGTGAATGGCTCGAAGAGAATCACACTTTCCTTCTACTTCACCAGACAAGGCACAGGCACCTTACTGTGTCAGGGATCTGACTGTAGGCAGTGGGACCAGGAAGAGTGCCGGGTGCTCACAGACTTGGTGTCTGAGTTCTGTCAGACTGACGATTGTACGCATCTGCTCTCTGAACTGACTCGTCTTCTATCAGCTTTGTTCAAGAGGAGTTTGCCATCATCCAGCCCTCAGCACCTGTACAAGACAACGCACAGTTAGACAGTCCGCTTGTCCAGTCCCCAGGTCCTGTGATTGCTGCCAGTAGTGTAATAAGTGATGATCAATCAAATATGGATGATATGTCCTGGTTTCAGTATCCACATGCCTTCAGAAGTGACTGACACTGGAACTGTAGCTAGCTCCCATGTTGACGCTCAGCCTGCACAGGTCACACCCACTGGAACTGAAGGGGAGTCTGTCCGTGTCAAAGACACTCAACGTGACACAGCAAGTGGTCAAAGTAGTGCTTAACGCAAGAAGCGTAGTAAACGTCAGAGACGACGCACACTGGTCCAAAAAGACTCTTTGACAGAACCACCAACGACAAACTTCAGGCGTTGGAGGACAATCAGGACACTCTGGCCGCTGAATTTTCTGAATATCAGAACAAACTTATTTCATATCTAGAAGAAATATGAAAACAGCGGTTAAAAATGAAATTAAACACTACATCAGTCAAAAAATAGAAACACTGCTAGAATCAATGGGTCATTTTCAGAAATGCTTCAACAGCCTAGAAAGCCAGTTGAATACTATCTGTAAGGAGAATCATTCATTGAAGACACAATTAGGAACCCTCCAGTCTCAGATAAAAACTCAGATGGAAAAGGCTCGCACTACCACCACTTCCACTCAGTATGACACAGAAGACATCCAGCTAGCGGAAGAAAAACCTCTTTCATGACATCCGCGATCCTTCAACTCAAAGAGATGAGGGACACCCACGTGACATACACTAGTCCTGAAATGTGCACAAACAATACATCCTCCTCCAGGACATCCATGAAGCAAGATAGTCCTGTGACACACCAACCACCATCAACACCTGCCTCAACCACAATTCCTTTCAGGTCTTAGGAGAGGACAGTGCTGACACTATGAACAGAAATGTGTCCAAACGATTCTAGTATACTTCAGGTAACACAGATACTGATCAAAACCTTCACCTTCAATCAGTCACCCAGGACATGTCCCCAGAGCAAATTTTACGTGAATAAAGATTCCAAGGTATTTTTCTTCGGTCCTCATAGGTGACTCTGTCCTGCGGTATGTTGATCCAAGACGTCCTGTAGTGAGGAGGACAGGGTGTTCAAACTGTGTGTTCCTTGGATGAAATGAAGGATCTGATACAGTGGCTAGGCGCAATACCGAAAACTCACCCCACATCCAGCATGTGATAGTTCATGTAGGGGTGAACGATTGCCCCGCTGCCCTGTGCCCATGACACCGGGACAGAACTTATCAACTCTGCAAGATATCCTTCCCTCAGCTGTCATCACCTTCAGCTCCATCGTCCCAGCCGAGGACGTACCCTTTCAACAACTCGATCTTTCCCTCCAACAGAGCAGCGCACAGCCTGCATTGCTGCTGAAATCAACTTGACGACATTTATGATACTTTTATTACTAAGAATGGTGCCCCAGACGCGCATATTACAAAGACCTGTTCACCCCAGTCTTAAAGGTACTGCAAAATAGCAACCAATTTTATGCATTTTTGCCACGTCTATCTCGTCAGACCAACAGCCGACATTGTGAAGGTGGCCTTTCGTCACAGCGACAGCCGAAAGTGATGGCAAATAGAACAGCGGCCAGATGCTTTTGTTAGCAACCCGGCACGGTGCGGGGTTAAACTCACGCTCTGAGTTTGGTCAGTGTTCAGGACGTGGTGGCTATGCGGCTGGCGCCCCTCCATCTCTTCCATGATCCACTACCTATGCTGCCGTCCCAGAGACGGGGAGGATGGACCGACCCCAGGCTACACCAGCTCAACCGAGGACGCCGTTCCTGTTCGACGTGTTCCGCAGCAACAGCGCTACGACGCCGACGAGGCCGTTCATCCTCCCATCAACAGAGAGCCTGGTCCCTCACAGCTCGTTACGACACCACTGAGGCCTATCACTCCCTTCAAAGGGGGCCTGTTCTTTCACAGCAGCTGTCTACCGACGTGGGCGAGCCTTTCAGCGTTCGATCTCCAGTCGGCCTCAGGACAACAGGACTGTCCAGTACATGAAGCAGCCGTGCTCCCTACCCCTATTCCCAACCAGTCCAGGCCTCACTCCAAGATACCTGGTGTCCCTCCGGATCATACCCACCTCCACTTTCAAAAATCCCCTTCTAGCCACAGAGGCTACTGAAGACTGTCCCACCAAGCTGCCAGCGAAGCTTCCAGAACCCAGTGGCAGCTGTGCCTCCCCTACCACCTGGTGTGTTGGAGGTACGTCCCAGCAGATGGAGATGTACGCCTCCAACTGCTGAACATGGCGTCACAGCTACTGAACCAGTCAAGACTTCAGTAGTTTCATATACACCACCCTGATTATATGAATGTCAAAAGAAAAAAGGTGGAAACTGTATTGTTTATGGTGTAGTGCGTGTGTGTGGGGGTGGGTGTGGGGGGTGTGTGTGTGGTGTGTGTGTGTGGTGTGTGTGTGTGTGTGTGTGTGTGTGTGTGTGTGTGTGTGTGTGTTGTGTGTGTGTGTGTGTGTTGTGTGTGTGCACTCGCGCATGCGCAATGTGCGCATGTGCTTTTGTAAAGTATTGAAAAAAAAAGTAAGGGGTTGGGGGTTTAACAAGCGGGGCGGGGTGGAGCGGGAGCGGGAAGGGGGGGGCGAGGAATGAAGGAGGAAGAATGGTGAACTGTCAAATATTAAATGTGAGAGAATTACCATGTAAGAGTAACCATATGAGAAATTACCAATGTAGTAGTTACCATGAAACCTGTCAACGAATCGGATACTTCCTTTGTTTCCTTTGTCTGATTTGGTATTAACAAAAAGAATTCAAATGTCACTGGTGTAAAACATGTTCACCGATATGATTACAATTAAGCATTTTATGTAATGAGAGAGAGAGAGAGAGAGAGAGAGAGAGAGAGAGAGAGAGAGAGAGGAGAGAGAGAGAGAGAGAGAGAGAGAGAAGAGAAGAGAGAGAGGAAGGAAGGAGCTTGTGTGAGGGTATGTGAGTGCGTATGTGTATGTGCGGATGTGCACGTAAGTGTTAGCGCTCGCAGTGACACGCGCAGCCACGTGCGTAAAGGATTGTGTGTTGTTGATACCGGACCCTGGTGATCGAATGGACAAGTGAACTCTAATCTGTTTTTGGTTCACGGCGTTTGTATTTCTCCCCGGATTGCTTATCGTTTGGTTTGTGTGTGTGTGTTGTGTGAGTGTGTGTGTGTGTGTGTGTGTGTGTGAGTGTGTGTGTGTGTGGTGTGTTGTGTTGGTTTTTTTCCTTGCGAGTTTTGCCGCATATTGTTGTAGTTATAAAATTATCCTCTTGACTTGTTTACGGCAGCTGATCTTTTCTGCCTTTTTCTGTTGCTGAAATTTACCTACAACAGGTTTTCTGCTGTTGACTATTATTCACTCGTTTATATATAGTGTTGTCTAATTCGTAGAGTTTATTTGTACATCAATTTCATATATAATGAATGAATGGTTGTCTAAATTCGGCTTAAAAAAGGCTATTTAAACGTGTGCATCTTTTAAAACAAAATTCTGATGTGCTAGATTTTATCAATTCCAATAACTGTTTCCATTGTTTTTGTTTTTCAGAATCTCGACTTTCTAATTTAGTACCTGATAATCTAGTTTAATCCAAGGTTATGAAACTATAAGAAGAGATCCAAAGACAAAGTTTGAAACAGGCTTAGTGACCTATATTCACAAACTCGGTTAATTATAAACAGATCAACAGTTTTGATAAATATAACATAGAATGCATATGGATAGAAATCTATGTGAAGGGCACTAAACGATTTTGTTAGGCTGTTTATAAGGAATCCTAACGAACGTATTGAATGGTTCGATCGGTTCGAACATATGATGGAGGATGTCTCAATGCGTTCGTCAGAGATTATAATTTTAGGAGATTTTAACATTGATCACTTAAACCGCATGATAAATGGAAACGGGTTTATGAATTACAGAATTTGACACAGTTAATTAACTCACCGACTAAGGAAAAGTCTATCCTCCGAAACACTAATTGACCACATATACGCAACAAACCCATTTAAATACATAGAAACAGCTGTGCCTGTATACGGTCTCAGTGATCACTTTCCAATTGTCAAACATGGTCCAAAAGGAGGATAAAATTCCTAGAAATGTTCACAAATGTAATCCTTTCGAAGCTATAGGAAATTCGATTCTAATAATTTCTTGTCCGATTGTGTAGCGCAAATTTTTCTGAGGTATATCAGACAATGACCCTGATGGAGCACTGAATGCTTGGTATGACATATTTATCTCTGTCTTATATAAACAGTGCCATCGGTAACTAAACGTGTCAAACCAAGAGGTAAGCCACCGGGTATAATGAACAAATGAAAGGCCATTAATTTACGAGAATATTCTATTGCGAACAAATGGTAAAGATGATAAATTTAAAAAGCAAAAGAAATAAGGTAACCGATATGAAAAGAGCCGCCAAAAAAGAAATATTTTAGTGACCTTATTTCCGTAAAGAAGATTCTAATCGATCTGGAAAGCTATCAATGAGCTGTCCGGTAAAACCTTGTCATCTAGTGCTCCTTCTGAGAAACATTGTCTGCTGAACTTTAAATGATCACTTCACAACTGTTGCAGAAAAGACGATCAAAGGACTGTTCAAAAACAATGACCTATTGAGCTAAAAGCGTACTGTGTATCGAAAAACATAAAATCTAAACTCAAATCGAGTTTATTGGTACATGATGTTTATAAGGAATTGTGTTCTTTAAATCAGTCCAGTTCTCGAGGTTTAGATGATATAGATGGTAAAATTTGAAAATTGCTGCTCCAATTATATCAGAGCTCTTACATAATTACATCTTCCATTGATAAAGGTGTATCCACAATCCTTCAAAATGCTAAAGTTTTACCTTTTTTTAAATCTGTGATCCCATTGATCCTTCTAACTACAGACCTATATCTATCCTATCTATTCTATCAAACCCCTTGAAAAACACATTAAATATAGTATCCATAAACATTTATGAATACAAATTATTACATTCTAATCAAAGCGGATTTCGAGAAAATCATTCTGTCACACCTTGCTCACTAATATAATTGAACAATGGCATTTAAACATAAACAATGATCTTTTCACAGGAACAATTTTTGTCGACTTCGCTAAAGCATTTGACACTATAGATCACAATCTACTGTTAAGAAAACTAGCATTGTATGGTTTGTCCCCTGAAGCTCTCAAACTACATATCCTCATTTCTCAACTGTAGGCGACAAGTAGTCTTTAAAAATTCTGTTATTTCATCTTATGCCAGTAAATTATGGCGTTCCCCAAGGGTCAGTCCTGGGCCTATCTTATTCTCAGTTTAAATAAATGACTCCTTTACATATATCTTCTCCAGTGAGCTTTTGCTGATGACACTACTCTCCACAATAAAGACAAAGATGCTGACTCAGTATGTAACAAATTACAGAATGATCTTAATAAACTTGCAAAGTGGACTAATTTGAACCATATGGCCCTCCATCCTCAAAAGTCTAAATTTATGATGACTACACCAGACAAAAACGTCAGAATATGAAAACCGATTATTTAAATACGTATACAAGATAAGTCTTAGAAGACGTTAAATCCACACAAATTATTAGGCCTTACAGTTGATAATAATCTTTCGTGGTCTGATCATATTTCTAATTTGTCCAAAGATTATCTAAAAAATTATTCTTGTTGAACCGAATCAAGAATTTCCTTGATCACAACCAGAAAGTTATATTTTCTTGCATATGTACAACCAGACATTAACTACGCTTCTACATGCTGGGATTTAGCCAGCAAAAATTGCTTAAAACCACTAGAAAGCATGTACAGACGCGCTATTAAGCTCATACTCTTGAATCTTCCTCTACAAACTAGTGATTTAAGATCTTAACATTCTTCCATTCGATCTAAATGCTGCTTAATAAAGCTGTCTTTATGTATAAAATTTTAATAACTTGCGCCACCTTATCTTCATGACAAATTTCCATTAATCAAAATTCGAGGCAAGATATCCTATATACCCCTCGACCACGAACTGATCTTTTTAAATCATCCCTACTACTCTGGGAGTAAATTATGGAACGAAATCCTACACATTTAAAACAGAAAAATAGTTAACAGCGTTAAAAAAGCATATTTCAAATACCTCATAGACCAATTGTAAATATGTTTCACCTAACTGTATAGTCTCCCAAGTTGATATTCCTTTGACACAAATGGTCTCGTGGTCGGCTGGGCTTGTGCCATATCACATGATGACTTGTGAAATGTTTATGTGGCCTATGCGATGCTTACATAGTTTAGTTTTGCGTGTGTGTGTGGTGTGTGTGTGTGTGTGTGGTGTGTGTGTGTGTGTGTGGTGTGTGTGTGGTGTGTGTGTGTGTGTTGTGTGTGTGTGTGTGTGCAATATGTTATAATAATGAGATTGCTTACTATTTTCTTATATTATAAAAAAGATTTTGTTTTTGTTTTGTTTTCTTATTTTTTGTGTGTTCAATTTGTCACATTGATTTAATTGTTCCTTTCATTTATTGTTATTCTGAGGGCATAGTGTAAAAAAGCTTCCAGCTTATCTATTCACCCTCATTAAAGATTTCGAGTTCGAGTTCGAGTTCGAGTTCTCTCTCCACACACACACACACACACACACACCACACACACACACACAACACACACACACACACACACCACACACACACACACCACACACACACACACACCACACACACACACACACACACCCACACTACACACACACCACTCACACACACACACACACACACACACACACACACACCACACACACACACCACACAACACACACACCCACACACACACCATACACGCGCCGCGCCATGCACACGCACACTCATGAAAAATAAATGTTATAATTATTGATGCTAGGAATTTATTGCTGCTTACTGATAACTGATTGTCGTTCTTGTTTTGCCTTATAACCACATCATATAAATGTAAAAGAAGAACAAATGTTGATATTATTGATGCATGTAGTTGTCTTAGTTTATCATCCTTAGCAGTTTGTTGTATGTTAATCTTTTACAAAAGGAATGTAACTCTCTCTCTCTCTCACTCTCTCTCTCTCCTCTTCTCTCTCTCTCTCTCTCTCTCTCCTCTCTCTCTCTCTCTCTCTCTCTCTCTCTCTCTCTCTCTCTCTCTCTCTCACTCTGCTCTCTCTCTCCTCTCTCTCCTCTCTCTCTCTCTCTCTCCCCTCTCTCTCTCTCTCTCTTCTCTCTCCTCCCTCCTCTCTCTCTCTCTCTCCCCTCTCTCTCTCTCCTTCTCTCCTCCTCTCTCATTTTTCTTCTCCCCCCCCTTAGATAGGAGGATCGCTTATTTCCAAATATCTGTGTGTGCTAATTCTTTTCTTCTTTGTAATCAATTTCTTTATTCTTGTTTGTTGTTTAAATCGTTTCTTTTTCCTTTTAAAGTCATCTACGCCTTAACTGTTAATGCATAAACTTTTAATGTTGTGAAGATATGTATGTTTGTTAAAAGTTTTGTAAGTCTTCGTCGCTAGTTGTTGTTGTTGTTGTCGTACCCTGGCTAAAAGACTCCAGGGATCATCCGAACAGCCGAAGTATTTGAACACTATGGCACAAATGCATCAGCTGGGGATGAGAACATTACGTGTGTGACCGTTTTTGATTACCCCGCCACATGGGCAGCCACACTCCGACTTCGGGGGATTTGGGAGACTGATAATGTTATGCTAGGAGCTTGTCACGACTGAAGACAATCCCCACATAACTATGCAGAGCATAACAACATTTTGATGTAGCCTTGGTGTCTGGCCTATGTCAATTGGTCTGACACAGCCTTAAGCCAAGGCGTTTTCGTCGCTAGTCATACTTAGTCCCTTAACGGGGCAAGGCCGGATGAAAAAAAGCATGTGTTTGCTTATCTGTTACCCTTGGAAATAAAGATTATCATCATCATCATCTTCATCATCTCTCTCTCTTCTCTCCTCTCTCTCTCTCTCTCTCTTCTCATCTCCTCTCTCTCTCTCTCTCTCTCTCTCTTCTCTCGCTCTCTCCTCTCTCTCTCTCCTCTCTCTCTCTCTCTCTTTGTGTGTGTTTTGTGTGTATGTGACTGACCCTGTATTGGGTTGTCTCGTTGTTTTCGTGTAGGGCTACTTCTTTCTGATCTTTTGTACATGAGTGCATGTTTGCATTGACCCAAAGAAATTGAATGAATCCCTCAAGAGATACCCACACAAAATTCCAACTATGGAGGAACTGAATCCTGAATTTGCAGGATCCTATGTTTTTAGCAAACTGAATGCCAAAGCTTGTTACTGGTCTGTCCATCTAGATCAAGAGGGTCAGCCCCTCACGACATTCTGAACACCATTTGGATGATACTGTTGGAGAAGACTACCCTTCGAAGTCAACGTATCCCAGGACATCTTCCAAACCAGAATGGATGAAATTCTTTGAAGGACTACCCGGAGTCATTGGAATCCATGACAATGTCTGCATGCATGGCAAAAATGCAGAAGAACATGACCGTAACCTGAAGGCATTGATGGAACGTGCAGACGCGAATAAACTCATTTTCAACTCTGAAAAATGTGACATCCGAAAGTCACAGATTTTATTCTTTGGCAACATCTACTCTGCTAAAGGTATCAAACCAGACCTGACAAAAGTGCAAGCCATTAAAGAAATGCCGATGCCAAAGAACAAAGAAGATATGCAACGATTCCTAGGCATGGTGACCTACATGGCTTCCTTCCTACCAAACTTTAGCGAAAAATCACAGCCATTGAGAGACCTCCTCAGAAGGACACACCATTCATCATTCAGGACCACAGCCACTGTTTTGAGGAGATGAAGGCAAGCCTATCAGTTGAAGCCTGCCTGGCATTCCATGATCCAAAGAAACCAGTCACCCTTGAGGTTGATACAAGTCAAAGAGGTGTAGGCGCAGCCCTACTCCAAGACAACCACCCCATAGCATTTGCCTCCAAGACACTGAATCATGCTCAAAGCAACTACCCCAACATAGATCGAGAAATGCTGGCAGTCGTCTTCGGTATCACACAGATTCAAACCTATCTGTACGGAAGACTGTTCACCGTGATCACCGATCACAAATCTCTGGTGATGATCACCGAGAAGCCTCTTCACAGAGCCTCCACCACGTCTGCAAAGAATGCGGTACAAAATTCAGGGCTACAACTTAAAGATCATGCACTGACCTGGAAGCATGATGACTCTTTCAGACACCCTGTCCCGACTCCCAGACCCACGTGACACAAGCGGCATCCTGTTGGACGTGAGAGTGGACAGCATACAGCTGATGCCAGAAGAAACAGAAACAGATGAAACTGCAACTCATCAACTTCTCAAGAGAAAAGCAACATCAACTGCAAGAAGAAACTGACAGAGACTCTGTCCTCTGCGCCCTAAAACAAATCATCATCCAGGGATGGCCTACAAACATCAAGGAATTAACAGCGGAAATCAGAACTTTTTGGCCCTGTAGGGATGAACTGGCAATTAAGAATGGGATCATCTTCAAGGGAACACAAGGTCTCATCCCATCAACACTTCAGAACGACATCCTTGAACAACTCCATAGGGCACACCAAGGGATTGAGAAAATATGATTGTTAGCAAGAGACTCAGTGTACTGGCCCAACATCAACAATGACATAGAATGATTCAAAGATGCTACATCTGCCAAGAAACACGACCAGTGAACCACAAAGAGCCCACGACAGCCCATGAAATCCCCTCCCACCTTGGAAGAAGATCGGAACTGACCTGTTTGAGGTGGACAATACAACATACTTGATCATCGCAGACTACTTCTGAAAGTTTCCGACTGTAACTCTGCTGACAATAGCAAGTAGCAAGATTGTGGCAGAAGAAACAAGAAAACCCTTGCATTTTTGGAAAACATGACACCATCATCAGTGATAATGGTCTCCAGTTTACAGGAAAGGCCTACCAGGACTTCATCAGAACATGGGGAATACAGCACACAACTTCATCGCCAAGATATCCACAATCAAATGGCTTCATTGATGACTGAAAACACAACCATCACGCGGGCAACAAACTGCCCCCCATCCACCAAGGACAAGCAGTGTGGATCACAGATCAGTACACTCAACAAACTACCCCCCATCCACCAAGACAAGCAGTGTGGATCACAGATCAGTACACTCAACAAACTACACCCATCCACCAAGGACAAGCGGTGTGGATCACAGATCAGTACACCCAACAAACTAC
The DNA here is from genome assembly GCA_018398815.1 of Conus ventricosus. NCBI lineage: Eukaryota > Metazoa > Mollusca > Gastropoda > Neogastropoda > Conidae > Conus > Conus ventricosus. The sequence continues at coordinate 33,928 of JAFLJL010019350.1, forward strand.
CCCCCATCCACCAAGGACAAGCGGTGTGGATCACAGATCAGTACACCCAACAAACTACCCCCATCCACCAAGGGCAAGCGGTGTGGATCACAGATCAGTACACCCAACAATGGAAACCAGCCACAGTGGTCCAAGTCTGTGAAGAACCCAGTTCCTTCAGAGTAATGACAAGCGCAGATCAACTTCTACGAAGCCACCGCAAACATCACCACTCCACGAAGATGACACTAATATGCACAGACAAGAATCTAAACAATACATTGAACCACAACAATCAAGTGAATACAAACAGCAACAGCAACATCATCACGAACTACAACATGCAAGTGAACCTGGACAACGTCAAAGACACCACAATGCACTCCAACAACGAACACAAGGACACTCGCCTATACAGTCTGGTGATCAGAAGCAGACTGGAGACATTCAAAGTAACACTCAACAAAGACAAGATGAAATGTTTTAGGGATGTAAAAGTCTGGATGACCAGCAACAAACTCAAGCTGAATAGTGACAAAACCGAGATCGTGGCTGTTGGTACCTCATCTCGTGTCAAGATGGTTAAAGCTGAGTCGGCAGAAATTGATGGTGTTTTGTTTTACCTTTCAAAGAGTCAGTTGAAATTTTAGGTGTCAGCATTGATCAAACGCTCTCTATGCGAACCAAATTATCTAATGTTTGTCGTGCATGCTTCTGGAATTGCGATGTATTGCTTCTATTCGGTCTTACCTCTCCACACAGGCAACAATCAGACTCATCACCGCCATGGTAATGTCCCGACTACACTACTGTAACTCTGTGTTAGCAGGACTTCCTTCAGAACAGCTTGCACGATTTACAAAGGGTGCAAAACAGTGCAGCTCGGCTTGTGCTCAAAAAGCGTAAAAATGAGCATATTACACCTTTGTTACGTGAACTCCACTGGCTTCCCATCAAATATCGATGGCAGTTCAAAATCGCAGTTTTTGCCTATCGTTACTTTGATGGGACACTCCCACAGTATCTTTCTGCTTCTATGTCCACCTATCAAACTTCTCTGTCTCTTCGCTTATCTCAAAAACTTCTGAAAATTCCTAGGCGCTCGTTAAAGACAGTCGGCGAGAGAGCATTTAGCTTTAGTGCGCCCACTCTTTGGAATTATCTTCCTGACAGCTTACGTGACCTGCCTACATTATCTAAATTCAAGTCTGAGTTAAAAACATACTTCTTTAGGAAAGCCTTCTTCAACCATAATATCTAAATGCAATGTCTATTAATCTGACCTGACTTTTTATGTACTGCATGCAAAACTGTATTGCTTACGCTTGAACCGATGAACTTGATAAGTGCGCCTGTGTCGGTAGGTGTGTGTGTGTGTGTACGTGTGTGTGTGTGTGTGTGTGTGTGTGTGTGTGTGTGTGTGTGTGTGTGTGTGTGTGTGTGTGTGTGTGTGTGTGTGTGTGTGTGTGTGTGTGTAGTAGTAGTAGTAGTAGTACTTTCATTTTTACGTCTTTTCTCAAAATTGTGTGATATTAGACGAGAGAGAGAGAGAAAGAGTAAGGGTATGTGTGTAAAGCATAGATGTGTGGAACTGCACGCAAAATATGGAATAATTACTACTTATAACATTATAGTAAATATCTAACAGGACTACATATTAAATAAAAGGTAACTTTGAAAGCAAAATCATATCAGAAAAAAACATCAGTCACTGTCATGCCTAATAAACATGGTAAGTATGCCTTAAGAGTCACACAATCAGATAAAACGTGTGCTCTCGACACGTTTGCCTTACCACATATGCATTTTGTTCCTGCACTATATTTCGTTCTGAATGCGTCGAGTTTCAGTCTATAAATACTGAAACAAAGTTTCTGTACTGATACATATCACGAACCTGCAGGTGTTCAATGCCTTCAACCTAATCAAAGCTGAGAACATGGCTATTTCGAGCATTAACCCGCAAATAAGGGATGTTCTGGTTGTTTCTAAAAAAAGTCCCAAGCCACTTGTTTTAAAACTTGATGACACTCTTGTAAAGTCAAGGGGACAGAAAGTGACTGTGCACTCATTTCAGTTTTGGCTCCCTTTTTGGCAGATCTGTCAGCGAATTCATTGCCCAAAATTCCACAGTGGGAAGGGACCCAGAAAAAAGTTAAATCGGTCCCTTTGCACATCAAAATATGAATTAAATAACATATTTCCTTTAAAACAAAGTTTTCAGTGTTAGAACTGAAAAACCTGATAGACTGTAGTTCTGACATTGAGTCGACACATAACAATACTTGCAAGATTGATTGCGGTAAATCAATTGTGATGGTGCGGAGGGGTAAGGGGTGTGCAGGTGAAGACAGGCAGATGGTAATAAGTGCAGGGATCAAGGGACAGCAGCCAGTCAAGAAGACACACAGGACGACGTGGAGTTTTTCTTTTTTTATTTCTCTCCCATGGCAAGGAGCTCGAACCAGGAACACTGCCTGGGAACTCTCTCTCTCAGCACTCAGCGCACTGAGCACTCTCTCTGCATACTCGGGGCAACACTCTGGGCAACACTGCCCGGCAACACTGTTCGGGGGACACTGATCGGCAACACTCTAAAATATCTCGTCTAAGACGGGTGCCCAAGGAATACACTCTTAGCACCCGGGTACACAATTAAATATGTCAAAGCCATTAGTATAGCTATCATTTAGGTGTGTGTGTGTGTGTGTGTGTGTGTGTGTGTGTGTGTGTGTGTGTGTGTGTGTGTGTGTGTGTGTGTGTGTGTGTGTGTGTGTGTGTGTGCGTGCGTGCGTGCGTGCGTGCGTGCGTGCGTGTGTGAACACATGTTTGTGCGAGCGTTTGAGTGTGTTGAGCGCAATGAGTTGATCCCAAGAATTGCGCTATATAAAATCCATACATTATTAGAATAGAAATTCTCACCATACAACACCTTTTGGAAGGGTCGTCAAAAGACCAACAAGATTCGAAGAGTAACTGAGCAAACGAAGTGTTCACTTTGTACACAGTTGTTCCAAGTGTTAATGTTTAAGTTTGTTATTTTCTTTAAAATCCAAACTGTTACTGTATTACTGTTGTTTCCAAACATACTAGACACTTTTAAAAACTACAAAGGGTAAAGAGTCAACAACAACGCGAAATTCTCTATATGCGAAATCAGACTGGGAAAGCATCAAAAGCACAGTGCAAAACCTCAATGATGAAGTTCGAGAGAAAAAAGGACACGGCCTCAACAGAGGAGCTTTGGAATCTCTTTAAGGACACCCTACAAAAAGCCATCACGACGTGTATCCCCCCAGAAGACTGTTCGTCCTAAGCCCCATAGGCGTGGATTACTCCAGAGTTGCGTAAACTCATGAACAGGCACGACAGGGCTTACAAGAAGATGAAGAAGTCTGGTAGGCAAGAGGACAGAGAAGAAGCTAGGAATTAAGACGAATCGCTCAACGACAATTGCAACGGAACTACTGGTGCTACCTCAACGATACTTTTGAAGAGGAGGAGCAACGGCCACAAGCCACTAAAAACAAAAACTTCTGGAGCTTCATAAAGCACCACAGAACATCCAGCATTGGTGTTGCACCCTCAAGAAAGATGGACGGCTCTTCTCAGACCCGAAATCCAAAGCTGGAATACTGAATCAACAGTTTCAGTCTGTTCAGCTAGGGGAAGGAGTATTCGTCTGAAGTGTTCAAGCAGAAAACCGGAATGAACGGCGCCAATTATCCACCCATGGATGGCACCGTCATTACTACGGTACTGATGGAGTCCTCAAAGTGTTGAGAAGACTAGATCCGAATAAGGCCAGCGGACCTGGCGGAATTAGACCCAGAGTCCTCCGCGAGATTGCAGAAGAGGTGGTGCCATCACTTACCATACTGTTCCAGTCCTCCGTGTCTAGCGGAATTGTTCCAGCAGACTGGAGAGATGCATACATCACGCCTATCTTCAAAAAGGGACAACAATACAATCCTGCTAACTGCAGGCCAATCTCCCTCACCTGCATCATATGCAAAGTCATGAAACCTGTGATATCAAGTACTATGATGGAACACCTGGATTCCCGGAGGATCCTCACTGACCGCCAGCATGACTTCAGAAAGGGTCGCTCATGTGAAACACAGCTCCTCGAATTTGTTGACGAGATTGTTGGACACATGGAGGGAGGAGAACAAGTCGATATCCTTATAATGGACTTTGCTAGGGCATTTGACAAAGTCAGCCATAGCCTTCTCCTTCACAAGCTCCATACATACGGTGTCCAAGGTCATACCAACAGGTGGATAGCGAGTTTTCTGCAGAACACACGGCAGGCAGTGGTTGTAAATGGGCCGTGCTCATCGTTTGTACCATTCAGATCCGGTGTGCCACAGGGGTCAGTGCTTGGACCATTCTTATTTCTAGCCTTCATCAACGACCTGCCTGACAATCTGACTAAAAACAGCAGACTCTTTGCAGATGACGCTGCGGTGCACAACAGGGTCAGCTCTGCCCAGGACCAAGCCCAATCACAGCAAGACCTCCAACAGCTTGCTGTTTGGGAGAAGAGTTGGGACATGCAGTTTCACCCTGCAAAGTGTAACTCCCCCCTTCCCACACACACACACCTTTTGTTGTTGTTGTTGTTGTTGTCTAGGCTAGTGAGTAGGTAGGTAGGGGTGGGGGTGTTACTTTGTAGTATGAATGTGAGTAATCTCGATAAAGAAATAGGAAGCATCAGAAATTCCTTGACTTGCTCCACGACGTTGGACTCGTGCAGGTCGTCCTCAAGCCCACTAGGTTAGAAAACACCCTTGACCTTGTCATGACAAACTACCCTAGCCTGATCCCCCGCGTAGAGATATTGCCCGGCCTCTCGGACCATGATATTGTGTATGTTGAGTACAACACGAAGGTCTCTCTGTCCAACTGCCGGTCACACCCTATCCCCTGTACAACAAAGCGGACTGGTCCAGCATGAAGAAAGAGATGGCGGAGCTCCAAATTGAGATGGATGCCATGGCTTCAAATGACTCGACCTCCGTAGAAGACTTGTGGACGAAATTTAAGACCACCATTCAGGACAGTATCACAAGTAATATTCCCCACAAGATTCCCAGGAAAACCGATTCCTACCCATGGATCACCTTAGAAGTGAGACGCCTCCTGCGGAAAAGGGATAGAACTTACCGAAAAATGAAGAAGCATGGAACTGAGGAGCTGAAGACAGAAGTCAGGCGACTGAGAAGAGAGGTGCAGCAGAAATTGAGACGTGCATACTGGGACTATGTCAACCGACTGTTCACCCTCAGGAAGAAGAGCAGGACATGACATCATGCACAAAGCGGTTTTGGACGTACATTAAACACCAGCGTACGTCTCAGTCGGGTGTTCCCTCCCTTAAGGTCCAGGGCCGCCTCGTCACCGACTCGAAGGCCAAGGCTGAGGCTCTGGGCAGCCAGTTCGTCGCAGCTTTCAGCGAAGGCAAAGATTACAACCCAACAGAAGTCCATGAGAAATGTAGCATGCCAGGCAGTCGAGAGGACTTTCCCACCATGCCAGTCTTCAGTATCACATCACCAGGAGTTGAGAAGCTGTGGCGAACCTGAACCCGGCGAAAGCAGCAGGCCCAGACAACATCTCCCACGTGTGCTGAAAGCCCTGGCCAATGAGGTGGCTCCTCTCCTTACGAGCATCTACCAGCGCTCACTTTCCACTGGCTGTGTCCCTGAAGACTGGTGCACTGCACATGTCACACCTGTGTATAAGAAGGGGGAACACTACAAACCAAGCAACTACCGCCCAGTCTCCCTTACTTGCGTCTCGTGTAAGATCTTGGAACACGTGATTGTCAGCAAGTGATGGGACATCTAGAATCTGCTAACATTTTGACGCCACAGCAACATGGCTTCCGCAAGAAACACTCCTGCGAGACACAACTGCTTGAGCTGTCAGACCAATTAACATTTTAACCTGGACAAAGGTCTCTCAACTGACATGGTAGTACTTGACTTTGCTAAAGCTTTTGATAAGGTAAACCACAGCTTACTAATGCATAAACTTGACCACTATGGTGTTAGGGATGACACAAATCGATGGATTTCCAACTTCCTGCGAGACAGGAGGCAGGCCGTGGTCGTGGAGGGGAGCAGGTCCGAGTTCGTCAAAGTGAAGTCTGGGGTTCCCCAGGGCTCTGTCCTGGGCCCTTGCCTGTTTCTGGTTTACATCAATGACATGCAAAGCCATGTCTTGTCCAATGTCAGACTCTTTGCAGACGACACTGCCATTGACCGCCCTATCAGGTCTGATACGGACCGCAGGATACTGCAGGAGGATCTTGACGCCCTGAGTGAGTGGGGAGACTCAGTGGGACATGGAGTTCCACCCAGACAAATGTAGCGTCCTAACAGTTCAACGAAGCCGGAAGCCGACACCAGAGGTGGCCTACACACTCCATGGCCAGCAGCTGGAACACGTCTCCTCGACCAGGTACCTTGGGGTCACCATCCAGAGTGATGGATGTTGGGACCAGCACATCACCAGCATCGTCAATAAGTCAAACAGCACACTGGGTTTCCTCCGACGAAACCTAAAAATCGGCTCCAAGCGCATCAAACAAACAGCATATAAAGCTCTGATCCGCCCAGTACTCGAGTACTCAGCCTGTGTCTGGATCCCCACGATAAGAATGATTGTGACTCTCTGGAGAAGGTCCAACGACGCGCAGCTCGCTTTGTCCTCAATAGCCACAGGAAAACTTCCAGTGTGGAACAGATGCTGCATGAGTTGAAATGCCCCCCCCCCCCCCCCCCCCCCCCCCCCCCCCCCTGGTACAGCGCCGACGTACAGCCCGCCTCTGCATGATGTACAAAATCATCAACCAACTGGTGTGTGTGTGCTGTGACCGGTGACTTCCCATTTGGTCTACTCCCATTTCGTCTACTCCCATTTCGTCTACTCCCATTTCGTCTACTACTCCCATTTCGTCTATTTCCATACTGACCATACTGCAAGGCTCCCCCCTGGCGTAACCAGTGTCCCAGTCTACTCCAAAGCAGAATCGATGGTCTTTAGATTAGAGTAGGGCGAAGCCCGAGAGAGGACGAAGGACGAATGACCGAAGGCCGTTAGGCCAAGTCGTGCTCACACATTTCTGTGTAGGCGAAATGGGAGTAGACCAAATGGGAAGTAACCCTGTGACCCGCTCCAGAAGATGCCACAGCAAACAGCTGAAGAGGATCCCCGCCAAAAATGACTACCGCAATATGGCCTTCTTCCCTCGTACGGTCAGGGACTGGAACAGCTGCCAGCAGACGCGTCCTGTCCCCCAGCCATGGCACCTTTTCTTCAAAGGTGTCAGGTCCACAATAGACCGCCAACACCCCACCCCACCCTTTTTTTTTTTTTTTTTTTTGCGCACTCCCGAAAAACGCCAATAATGGTCAGAATG
>JAFLJL010019350.1:41435-61771 GCA_018398815.1 Conus ventricosus
TTGACCGTGGGTGTAATACGGAAGAAGAAGAGCAGAATAGTTGTTGTATTTTTAAGCAGATCCCCTGTTTCACGGTCTCATAATAATCAACCTGTTGATTGTGGAGACTTTACAGAAGAAGAAGAAGAAGAAGAAGACACACCCCCCCCCTCCCCCCTACACAACTAAAAGAAAAGGGAGATGTTCCGACAGTAGGGTTAACTCCCTTGACCACCTTTCGCGCAAGAGTCAACTTTGCTCGCTGGGCAGACAACAAGAAGGATATATGCGAAGGCCCGAGGTGTCCAACACAGAGCTGAACGAAGTCATTGTGAGTGCATCAAAGTACTAGACGCAATTCGATAACATAACAGTTGGTCACTTGTATCAGAGCTTTGACAAGTAGGCTGGCTGGCAGTGTCTGACTTCTTCTTCTTCCTAAAATACTGGTTCACTCAAAAACGAGTAGGTCACCAGCGCGCATGTTAAAAAGTAAAATAAAATAACATAAAACAGTGCGACTCAGACTGTTGGCCCCTGGAGCAAATTTAGCAACAAGGGGTCGCACTCGATATTCAAGAAGATAAAAGCAATGGCCAAATTCAGGCCCAGGTAATAGTAAAATATCAGGGGAAGTAAAAATAGAAAATCGTCAATATGCAGATCTCAAAACTGTCGAATCAATTTGTTTTTTGAATGAGATTGCATTTGTGGCAATCTTGATGGCACCCGGCAGTGAGTTCCACAGCCGTACAGAACTGGGATAAAAAGAATGTAAGTGGCTGTCAATATTTGATGCAGGTATGGTATAACATCGACCGCCACTCCTGGTGCTACTTTTATTCAATACTAGTTGTTCCATTGGAATATCAATTACTTTAGCTCTGCCTTTGAAAAAGGTGTTAAGTTTAATAAAAGCTCTTCTCTCTTCTAAGGGTTTCCATTCTAATTTTCTCATGTTCTTCCTAGTATTCCCCTTTTCTCTGATGTGGTTCCCTGTTATGAACCGTGCTGCTCTCTTCTGAATCTTTTCAAGGTTATCAATGTCCTTTAGATGGTAAGGATCCCAAACTGAGCAACCATATTCCAGTACTGGTCTAACCAGTGTTTTGTAGCAGTCGTCTTTAACCTTTTGGGGGCAGTCATTGATATTCCTGTGTAAGAAAGCTAAGATGTTATTTGCTTTCTTACATACTAAATTGTAATGTTCTTTCCATTTGAGACGACTATCTATAATCACGCCTAAATATTTTGCAGCATTAGTTTCTTTAAGAATAGTATTATGGATAGAATAATCTGATCTAATTAGTGAGCGTTTGTTACATATATATACGCAACACTTGGCACTTTTGAGGATGAAATTCCATTTTCCAAGTTCTTTCCCACTCTTGTAAAGCGTTTAGATCTTCTTGTAGAATGCGTGTATCATTCTTGCTTCTGATTGTTCTCTACTAAACTGTCATCTGCAAAAAGCCTTATAGTAGTTCCAGGAGAGAGATTTTTACTTATGTCATTTATATAAATTAAGAAAAACAAGGGCCCCAGAACAGTTCCCTGTGGTACACCCGACAAGACTGGTTTACAATGGGATGACGACCTTCCACAAGAACTTTCTGCGTTCTCCCAACGAGGAATGATCTAGCCCATTTTAGCAAAGAACCGCCAATGCCAATGTGTTCTAATTTAAGCAGCAGGCCCTCATGGTCAACCTTATCAAAGGCTTTAGAAAAATCTAATAAAATTGCATCTATTTGCTGTCTGTTGTTAAGACAGTTACTAAAATCATTGAGAGTTGTTATAAGTTGAGTCTCACAACTCCTTCGCTGTCTAAAACCATGCTGGGCGTTATTTAAGAAATCATATTTGTCAAGATGGTCCATTATGCTACTATATATTATGTGTTCAAGTAATTTAGCTGATATGGATGTAAGAGATACAGTCTATAGTTCTCTGCTTTTTTGTCAGCCTTTTTAAATAAGGGAACAATGCTCGCATCTCGCCACTCATCAGGTATTACTCCCTGGTCCAGTGAAGCTTGGTAAAGTAATTGGTATACCTCACTCAATTCATTGGCACATAATTTTAAGAGCTTGCCAGGAACGCCATCGGGACCAGTAGCTTTGTTTTCATTGATATTGGTCAGTAACTTAAATACTCCTGCTTTGTTTACTTTGATGTTTTGCATTTCAGGGAGTTTATCATCATCCTTTAGTCTAACGTTAATTAAAGGTTCGGGATTTGAGAAAACTGAACAAAACTGCTTGTTTAGTAAGTTTGCTTTCCCTTCAGGGTCCTGTATTAGGTTATTCTGGTTGTTTCTCAGGTCTGGAATCCCAATGTTGTCTTGTCTCTTACTCCTTATGTAAGACCATAATGTCTTGTTTTGATGATCACCTTCCGAAATCATCGAATTAACATAATTGGACTCTGGAGTGAGCAAGTCTACATTCTCTCTGACACCTTCTCTTAATATGTTTATAAATACCTAACCAGTAATCTTTCTGAATTAGGATGTAGTTTCAATTTCTTAAAGAAACGATGTTTCCTTCTCAACAAACGTTTAGTTTTAGTGGTAATCCATGGCTGGTGGTTCTTGCTTGAAGTTATTTTAGTAGGTATGTTGTCATCCATAATAAATTCCAAATTAGTTTTTATACACTTCCAAGATCACTACCATTATCTTTAACACTATGGGACCTCAAAAAAAGACGACTGAAATTATGAGTATCCCTGCGCAATTTTGGTAAATCAGCTTGGTTCCAGAGTCTGATGGTACGTTTAGGGGGTTTTCTTCGAAAGGGTTGAAAGTTACTCTCTAAGAGAACTATGTCATGATCACCCAGGCCTGCAATTAATTCCTGATTGCCTAAAGCGCCTGGACAATTGGTAAAAAATAAATCCAGGAATGCCTTACCACGTGTTGGTGATTCAACTGACTGTACTAATTAATCCAAGGTCTTTGGTGGCATCAAAAAACTGAGTATTAATATTTTTACTGTATTGATTACCAAGTATGGCATCTTCACCCCAATCAATATCTGGTAAATTAAAGTCTCCACCAATCCATAATATTGCCTTCCTATTGGCCAAAACAATGTTAGAAATGTCTCTGCAAATAGACGAACATACATTTTCATCTGAGTCTGGAGGTCTGTAAACTGATCAAACAATGACAGGTCTCTTATTCTTGACGGCCGAAATAGCTTGTAAAATACGGACTCTTTCTGGTTTGGACGAAATTGTCACAGGGGAGGGACCTTCTTCTTCTTCTTCCTAATAAAGTAATATAGGCCTACTGGTTCACTCAAAAACGAGTAGGTCACCAGCGCGCACCTGCTGGTTTAATCAGTCGTTCTACAGAAAGATGTACAAATCAGAATCCAAAAATATCATAAAAGGAAACAAATCGATTTTAACACAGATTTTTTATTACTTTCACAGAACAACCCTTTTGCAATATTTGGTTAAAATTAAAAAAATCTCAGCCTCAAACAGTTTTGTTGCAATTCTTCATTGAACACACTGGCCTGAAATGAATGTTGTAATTTACGTTATGCCACATAGCTAGCTTCAAAATTCAATGAACGCAAAACAGGAACAAAATCCACCAATACTTTACATTTTCAACTCCAGAAATGAATATCGTTTCATAGCATACCACGCCTGTTTGCTTTCTCTTTAGAAGCAAACTCGTCATACTTTATAGGAATTCAACAGCTGAAAAAAGGCTTTTTTTTCATCCATTAATTTAACTCCTCAAACAAAATCTCTTATTTTGCATTACAATAGGAAGGACAAAAACGTATAATGAAAAAGCGAAACTTAATCAATCCTTTCATTAAATTTCGCCAAACTGTGTGAAAATAAGTTGGTGAAAATTATTTTAAAACTCAAAAATAATTAGAATGCAGATTACAAGTTCTTGTAACGTAGATTACAGTTTTTATACATTGGCAGAAACGTCCAAAAGACCAAACCTACCAGAATGAAACGAAACAAAATGAAAGATCATGAACCTTAGTATTATTTTTCAGATTCATAGCTGATGATTTCAACAAAGGAAACGTAGGTTACTTCTGATCATGTAGATTACTTCTGGTTTGACTCTGATACTTTCCTGTTTTTAAAAGAACTTAAACACTTTAATGTAAAAAAACAAATGTCTTTTATGGTAACACATATATGTCTTTTATGGTAACACATTAAGGAAACTCTCTCTTATTGTCTTAAGTGGTGATTCAGTATGTATTGGACACAGACAAAGAAAAATGTGACTGCAAGATGCTACTTAATCCTAGCCATCCAAATGATGGGAAACAGCCAAGTCACTGCACTTTTTCAAACAAATCCCTGATCAGACGCTGATCTTCCTGAAGCTGAAATGTCTGCCCAAATCGACCTGTTGCTTTTGGTTCTTGTATTTATAATGCAGATGATGTCATCAATGGACACCCACAATTCATCTTGGTGACGTGGCCACTTGTAGGAGTTCTCAACTTTTTTACTATTTTCCATGAACTCAGTGTAGCACTCTCCTTCTTCCTCATCAACGTCCTTGACTTTACCAACGTACCACTGCTTCTCATACACTGCTGCAACAAAGTCATCTTTGTCAGGATGAAAGTCCAGGATTTCGGAATCAGGTAGCGCTGGGCCTTTGGGTGTTGGTCGATGTTCATCCACAGTTGAGTTTGACAGTCCTGTGGAATCACAATGCGGCACAGGAGTATGGTCTTGTGTGTCCATTGCAGTCAATGGATGTTTTGATTGACTGAGCTTGGATATTTTCTTCCACATAGTGCATTGAGTCCACTGACATTGACTGAGATCCCCTGTCAAACAATTGTGACAGTAGCAAGAGGTTGTTCTGGTCATGATGACGTTTCTCTCTACTGTGTAAACAGAGTGTACTTTCATAGTCCCTTTGCATGCGACTGTGTCTTTGGTCAGGGTTTCTAAGATCTGTTTTTCTCTGCTCACATCTTCCTCACTGACGAAGATGTGAACCGTTTTTGAGGTCTTCTTTCCCCATTTGAAGAAGTCTTCAGCATCCTGGATTGTCCTGCTTTGGTGGGATGCTAGGTCGGCCATCCTCTTTGTCACCCCACCAAGGCCATTACAGGGCCCTTTTCCATGGCCGCTTTCGAAAAAGTTCCAACATGCCTTGATGTCAATTAAGTTTGCATGATCAAAAATGACGTAGAACATAAATCTGTTCCTGTACTGGGAGGTTGGGATGTCTGTCCAATAGCGAATGAACTCAAGGTTAGGAACTTCTTTCTGGATCACAGGGAAAAGACTCTTCAGAAAGGTGAACACACTTCCAGTATTATGGCCCATCTCATCTGAAACCGCTTCCATTTTGGTTTAGTATTAATACGAGATACACCCAATTTTTTTGCTTTCAATGTGCATGCGCATATGTATATATACACAGACAGAATAACAGACAGACACACAGACAAACAGAAACACAGAGAAATTTTCTCTCCATTCTGATTGTATAATTACTCCCATTGGGAGTCCAATAAGTCACAAATTTAGTTTTGTAAGCTACGTTACCATTTCTTGTAATATACGTTGTCAATTAACCCTCATACATTCGCTTTCGATTTGCTTTTAATATCTCATCCTGAACTCAATGTTTGTATTTAATAATACTTGTTCTGCCTGTTCTAATGTCTAAAGTTCCAACTTTCTATTCTTTCATTGTAGAAAAAAGATATTAATGACATGACTTCCCAAGGAATGTAATCTACGTTATCATCACTTTCTTCCACCTTAGTGCAGCTGTTCAGCTGCACACATGACCATTGAGGCAACAAACGTCATGACAGCTTTTTATAGATTCAGAAAACATTATATTTGCTGGCTTTTTGACACGGCTTTTGCAACAAGACACTTTCGAGAAACAGACAAGTCTAATGAAGGTACGTAAGCTGCGTTACAACTGACATTGCTACATTGTGCATTAAAAAAAAAAAACCTAAGACACATCACACCCAGATTTTGTGTTTAACCGTGTTCATGCTCTAACAATGTATCTAAAAATCATAATTACTACAAAGGTACCCACCTCTGTTTTGAACTTGGAAACCAAGCTCACTTTACCAGCATATCAGTCAATTATTCATTGCTCCGCTGTTTCACATCCCAAATCTGGAATGCAAATGGCGAAACCAGGGAAGCAATTATGACACTTTAAATTAAATTAATAGAGTGGGTAACGCAAAAAAAAAGAAAAGAAACTTGACACGGAACAAACAAGTGATCTTTTCTGCAGTAACCTTGCTTACGTAACGTAGATTTCTGTCCCAGTCTGACGTAACGTAGATTTCTGTCCCAGTCTGACGTAACATAGATTTCTGTCCCAGTCTGACGTAACGTAGATTTCTGTCCCAGTCTGACGTAACGTAGATTTCTGTCCCAGTCTGACGTAAAACTGGAAAGAGGTTCCCTACAAGTTTATGTGTAATTATCTTCCTTAGGCTTATGTTTCTCATACATTTTCTTCAGACAGGTAGCGTTAGCCAGTTGGTAGAAAGGAAGTCACGTAGATTACATGCTTATTGCCAACTCTGAAAAAAATAATAAAAAATCTTGATGTCAAATTTTGCTCAAGTTTATTGGAAGTTTTTAAAGTGTGATTTTTGTTTCCTTCTGGTTTTAGAATGAATACTAGGGTCTGGTTTAAACAAATTAAAGATTTCCTTTAAGTCTTTAAACCCATTGCCATTTAGTAACGTAGATTATAATGTTTTGACGACATTGGTTAAAAAATTTGTGTGCTTCTGTATTAATCTGAATGTCAGCATCAAATTTACTTGTGAAAACTACGAGCCACCAAAGCTTATTTGAGGCAAAAGACACCTTTAGGTAGATTGACAGAGCATCATAGATACATGTATTTGAAACAAACTAACCCGCTTTGGCGACTTCCAACATTTGACAATTTTATCTCATTTAAAGATTTCCTGAGAGAGTATCCTGCTTCACAGATGCCTGATTGGACGTTCATTACAAACATTGACACATATATTTTTTATTTGTGTGAAAACATTCACTTTAGACCCCAATAAGAGGGCAGGACAAAGCAGAGACACGCTTTTTTGTTCTTTGTACATCTTTCTGTAGAACATATCAATGTCTTCCGGTAAGAGTTACGACCGCGAAAACAAAGAGAGAGGGAAGGGGATAATGTAAGTTTGTGTTTCCTTCCGGATTTTTCTGTTAACTTCTGGATGTGCAAAAAAAGGTATAGTTGACAGTCTTCTATCTTGTCTGTTGAGCGCCAATGGATGACTCGATGAGAACCAAGCAGAAGTTGGAAGTTGGGCTCCTGACTTTTTGCTGAACACATGTTGTGATGAACTGGGAAGTTGTACAACTACATTATAGTACGTACAACTATTAACCTTTACCAGCCGTGTCAGCCAATAGAGTGACAAGATTTCTCTCCCTTGTGCCGAGTCATGCAAGGCTGGATGACGCACAGACAGCAGTACATTCTGCCGTGTCATCCACTATCACATGACGGGAACATAAAAAATTCCTACACTTTCCAGATAATGATCCAAGGGAAATAAGCTCTGTAACTAGTCTTGGGGATGTTGGAGCGAGTTGTAGACCATACTTTCAGTGGCCTGTTGTGAGCTTGGCTGACCCCAGGAGCTTTGAAACAAAGAAACTGGCAGCACCGGCGCACAGCACGTATTTCCTGTGCCAGAAAAAATATCGGTCAGGCGAAGGGGTGGTAGCGATTTCTCGCTCAATGAAGCGCTTGAAATCATATTACAAAGTGGATCTGGTGATGAGGGGAGTGATAGCTCGAGATAGAAAACTTTGAAAGAGAAGAGGAAAGTGAATTGTTTGAAGATGCTGCCATCCCTTCATCTTCTGATTTGGTGTTGTAAAAGAACGGAATAGAATGCAAACAAAGCATTTTTTCTACTTGTCAGACATGTTTTTCAATGCACAGTCGTGTGCACACATTGAAAGTAAATGATTTGAAATTACTATGTTCGATTAGTTGAGTGTTTGTTCTTTCCTGTGACACCTAACACAAGACTGTCAGTTGTTGTCTAGCTACCATAAAAATAGATTAAAAAGTGGCCAAATGTGTGTGTCGGCAGGGAATGAGCGCTATGCGCAAGCGTGCGGCAGCAGGGAATCATGCCGTCTGTGCCGCTCTCGGCTGGATAGTATTAACATTAATCAGTCTTACATTAGAAAAGAAGGCTTTCGCAGTCCTGCCCAACACATTTGGTTACGTTCAGCATTTGTTAAAGGTCAGTAAACCAGTTAAAGTGTGACAGTGGGTGGTTGCATGAATCAGATACAGACATGCCTCCAAGTGATCATTGTACACGGGATCATTGAACTGAAAATAATCTGGCCAGTGGAAGTTGTGCTTCCCCGTCATTGGGGAGGGGGTGGGAGGAGGGTCAGTTAAATGATCCTTCTTTACTTCTTCCATTTCATGTGAATATTTTCAGCAAAGAGTGCCTTCATCTTGTCATCTGTCAATTTCATTGTTGCTTCTATGACTAGAAATAGAATCAAGGAACTGCATCAGTGCATGCATGTCATTCGCAAAATAGTAATTACTATGTATGCGTAATTTTTTTCTCTCTATGATTGGTGATAATCTAAGCCAGTTTTTATTGAATTTGAAGTTGAGGGTAAGTACATGACAGAATCAGCCCAGTGTAACCAGATTTTACTCTAGAGAATACAACTAGACCTATCAATACCAAGAAGAATATTGGTGGAGGACAATGTAAGTACAGAGAGATTAACAGAAGAAAAGGGTGAAAGGAGTAAATTCCAAGTTCAAGTGTGTGCATGTTTGAGAGAGAGAAAGAGAGGAATAGATCATGTGTTTATGTGTATGTGTTTTTGTGTATGTGTGTGTGTAAAAAAAAAAAAAAAAAAAAAAAAAACCACTGCTGAAGAAGGTACCATTTGTATACAAAAGTATAACTGTGTCTACAGACTGTGTTGTCCCATGGCATTCCTGATCATCTGGCGAGGTCAGAGCTGAAAATTGAAATCGATGTCGCTGAAGAACTAGAACCACCATCAGGTCAGTGCCGCTATTTCCTTCCTGTGGATCATGTGGAAGTTTCCTGTATGCATTGTTTAATTAATGACAGGATATCAGAGCAAACAGTGCAGAAGATTACCAGGTATTTACCTTCACCCCCAAACCCAACTCTTCAGCGTCTGTGTAGAGGAAAGGAAAATGGTATTAAGCAATTCACACACTTTACATGTCCACCATCCTAAGCTTGAATTTATCATTGTCATCCATTACCCTGTATATCCATCCCCACCATACTCACCGTTGTATAATGCTGCTGTTGTTGTTGGTAAGTATTAGATCTATTTCAAAATCAGCTTCTTTTGGTGTTGTTGGGTTTGTTTTTTTTTTGTTTTTTTGTTTTTTTTAACGGACGTGATACTGTCAGCAGAATGTGGTTTCTCCAGCTTCACATTCTATGCCTGACTTCAGCCAGCTTCAGGGTTTGGTGGTGGTAGCTGTTTTTTGATTGTGTGGCAAAGTGGTCTTAGGGCATAGGCAGGATCTCAGTCGAACCAAAAGAATTTCAGTTCAATCTATATGCGCAGGATGTTCAATCTCATCTTTGTGCCTTCCACTTTGCACAGATCTTTCATGCAGAGAAAAATCTGCTGGGTATTGCAGATCATAAGAGGTAGCAGAGGCAGCCAGCAGCCAGCACTCAGTTCAGCCAGGCAAACAATCTTGAGACCAGACTAGCCCAAAGTTGATGTTGCTCTTCTCTTTTATGGCAGAATTCGCATTTCAGCAGGGAATTCTCGTCAGCAAGCCATTGTCAGCAAGTCATTCCACATACACACACACTCTCTTTTTATACATGTTTGTCATCAATAGATTTAACGATCAACACTACAACAGAACATCATCCTGACAACATAACATCGAAGCAAAATAATAGTGTAACAAACTATCGATAAACTCAGTATAATAATCTAATTCTAACAATCAACTATTAACCCCTTCACTGCCACAGTATAATAGCACATAAAAAATAATGAAAATCTGTCAGCCGTGGTAAAATTGAGCTTTTTGGGGTAGGTTCAATGAAATGGTTACTGCTCACTTATTTCTTGACAGATCTCTTTGATTTTTTGCATGTTTTGTTGTTATGCATTTGTCTACAATGTTCTATCAAAATGGATTGATTATGTTGATAATTAGTATAGCAGAAATTGACATATTATAAAAATTTTACCAAAAAATAACAGTTTTCGAGTGTACACAAACACATTGCGCCAAACAGAATGAGTCAAAACACTGAAAAAGTGGTCTTACTACTTATTGAATATCAGCACTAACACATGAAAGTCATATAAATCCCAAGGAATGTTGTTCTTGATGATAATCTCATAATTGGGTGTACTATTTTTTAGGTAAAAAAAGGGCATAATCATGCTTTTCGCGGTATGTTCACTAACATGTACATTACTCATTTATTTGTTGAGTTATTTGTTAGATTTTTTGTGGATTACTTACTTATACCCTTGTCTACAATTTCACATCATTCAATATTGGTTTTGTTGGTTATGATGATGGTTCACACTAATAACATGTGATAAAACAGTTTTTGTTTTGTTTTCAATGTGAGAGTTTTAGAATAATTGAGCATATAAAAACCCACTAAACACAACAAAAATACCTTTTGGTGTTTGCTCAACAACATTACAAACACCTGGGATTCATATTGTTGTCAATAAATCTCCCCCTGTGTAACAATCTGTCTGTTACTGGGGTACCAAATTCTCCTAGAAAGGGGCATAATTGTACTATTTGGGGTAGGCTCAGTACCTCAATTACTGCTTATGTATTTCTTTACATATGACTTAGATTTTATGGCTTCTCTTTCCTTATACTACAAACTTTGATGCTATATAACAATAATGTAGTTTTGTGAGCCATTAGGGGATGGACAGGGATACATATATTGGTGGTTTTACAAAAAGAACAGTTTTCAGGTATACATAAACAAATTGCACCATATAAAATCAGTGTAAACAATGAAAAAGTGATGTGACTAATTGTTCAACATCAGCACTAACACATGACAGTCATATAAATCCCAAGGAATGTTGTTCTTGATGACAATCTGCTCATAATTGGGGGTACTATTTGTTGGGTAAGAAGGGGCATATGTTCACTAACATGTACATTATTCACCCATTTGTTGAGTTATTTGTTAGATTTTTTGTGGATTACTTACTTATACTCTTGTCTACAATTTCACATCATTCTATATTGGTTTTCTTTGTTATGATGATGGTTCACACTAATAACATGTGATAGAACACACACACACACACACACACACACACACACACACACACACACACACACACACACAACACACGCATACATACAAACAGTTTCCACACACACACACACACACACACACACATACACACACACACACACACACACACACACCACACACACACACACACACAGTAAGCAGACCCACAGTTGAGTACACACACACACACACACACACACACACACACACACACACACAACACATGCATACTGTCACGACCGACCCCTGGAGGTCTGCCCTGACAGGATCGGTCTAGATGGGAGTGAAGGGAGTGACTGACCTCACACGCCTCGCAAGAGACCACACAAGAAAGATTACAATACAATACACCATTTATTCACACCAGCACACACATAGTCACAAATAAGCATTCCAACACACACAACATGCACAATCACAATTAAGCATTTCAACACACACAACATACACATAGTCACAAATAAGCATTCCAACACACACAACATGCACAATCACAATTAAGCATTTCAACACACACAACATACACATAGTCACAAACAAGCATTTCACCGCACACAACATAACCATAATCATAAATACGCGTTTCCAACACACGTTCCTTTTGTGCTTCATGTGGTTCCCCCTCACCCCTGTCTCTCCAAAGTCCTCTGAGAGTACCGTGTCGAATCAGGTGCCCCAAACCGGGTCTGTTCTTGACAGAGTCTTTCAGTGCCGACACCCTTGACACACACACACCCAAATTGCACGACACAGAGCTAACCACACTGGTCACATGAGCTGTAGGAAGTCCGAGGACAGTGGAGAACGCATCCCGTGGGACGAGACGTTGTTGCTGAAGGTCCCGGACAGGGGTTAGGGCCATCCAGCAAGGTCCACGTGCTCCTCACACTGCGCGGCCCCAACAGAGCAAGCTTCGGGTGAAGCCCCCGGGAGGAGAGAAAACGGAAGGAACTGAAAGGAAGAAGGGTACTAGAACCCCGCAGTCAGTACGGTCTGAAATTCGCTGCTTAATCCTAACAGCCACTCGCATGGTGGGCGAGGGGAAGCGTTTGCTGAATACATTAGTAACACCAGCTCAACACAGACCTGAGCATAACACAGTAAACAAACCAAATGAGGAATGTTCGCTAAAGGTCTCCTCACACGAAGCAGGTAGAGATTACATTAACAGGCTAAACAAACGAATAGCAATTTATATCTTCATCCTTCCTCACTCACGTTCAACATTTTCCTTTCTTAGGAACTGAACTCATACAGCAACCATTGCTTTATAACTGCCATCACAATTGCAAATAATCATAATTCATTGGCACGATTATCCCACATTTTATAGTAACATTTCAAAAATAACAATTCTCCAACCACGCATCCAAACGACTAATCACGCGTAACGCACGCTCGCAAACACAAAACACTCGTTCCCCTTGCAAACACAAACAGACGGTGGCCGAAGAATAAGAGACCGGCGATTGTGACAGGGGCGGACGAGCGAGACCAAGCAAGTCCCAACCCTAAATCACCAGGTTCTCCCCCATCCCACCGACTACCGCATCACAGATGCATTGAAAGGAGAAAGAATTTTGGATATAAATTTTTAATGGCCAGAGAAAAATGGTCTCAAACAATATTTCTTTTATAATTTTGAAACCAAAAGGAAATTGCGCAAAAGAGAAGAACTAGCCGGCTAACAAAAAAAAAAAAAAAAAAAACCCACGAAACTGATGCTTACCAGCTACCCGTGGGTGACCCAAGAAGGTGGCGGGTCAAGCGACTCTCTGCCCTCTGTCCAGTCGAGAGGACCAGCAGAGCAGATGCGGAAAAGATGACGTGACGTCCCTCCCTACAGGCCAACTGCAGGAATGAAGGTACCGACCGTACCTTCGGCGATGTGGTAGAGAACCAGAACCGGAGCGCGCGCTCCCAGGGACATCTTCCGCTCGAGTGAAGTGAAAACCTCCCTAACCGATGGCAGCCAACATGCCACCCTACGTCACAGAGTGAGAATTCCTCAAGCTAAGAGGAATGCTGCAACGTGCGGCAGGTAAAAAGACAGGTGAGAGGCCGATAGAGACAGCAGTTCAAGAGAAAGGTACCAGCCACCCGTGAACCTGCAGGATGAATTGCACGGACAGTGAAATTAGAGAGAGAGAGAGAAAGTAAACCTAACCTGAGCTGAACGACATTAAGGTGCAAACACACCACAAGCCACATTAGGGGACTGATACATGACCACAACAACAACAATAAATAAATGAATAATTTTACCACCCTAGATGGGCCAATCGTCATAGGCCTCGTGACACATACACACAAACAGCTTCCACACACACACACACCACACACACACACACACACACACACACACACACACACACACATTACACATGTGCACAAACACACACTAACAGTATCACACACACATGAATGTAAAAACACCACAATGATACAAAACAAAAAAAACTGCTGTGGATGAGTGCTTCTGTGTTATACAAAATGAACAGACTTATATGGAAAACTTGCATACAGAAATAAATAATGCTTAGGCGCGTGCGTGCGCGTACACACACACACACACAGACACCACACACACACACACACACACTCACACTCACACACACACACACACACACACACACACACACTCGCACACACACAGTCCCACCTATCCATACAGTCATTGTTTGCCATAATTGTAGTTTCAGTAGGAAATGGGGCAAAGAAGAGAAATACAGAAAATGAATAGTCAAGGAATGAAGAATCATGCAGTAAAAACAAAAACAAAACAAAACAAACCAACAAAAGAAAAATAGAGCTACTTGCCTGAAACCAGTTTCTGGTCATGAAGGAACTGAAGACTGGAACTTTGTACAGCTGAAAATTGGCACAGTTGACTTGCAGACCAGAATTCCCAGTCAAAACAACTGCAAGGTTGAAGGGCTGTGCACCTCTTTCTCGCCATTCTTTGATCACCTGTTGCTGACCACGCCCCCATGCCACGCCCCCGGCCGCTTCCACGGGACCTTCACCGTCGTTCTGAACCCGTACCATGTCCACCACCCCGTTCGTCAAGAAAGGAGGGGGTGCAGCGCTCGTTCACGGCACGCGTTCAGCAATTTCCGCTTCGTCGCCCACCTGACGGCTCTTTCTTTACTGATGTGTTGTGTACGGAACAGTGAAGCCACATCATCACCAGCATGTATTTCCGATAAAAGTGGATAGTGCTGATTCCCATCCGTCTCCTCCTCATCGCTAGTATCAGGATCCGATCCTCAAAGGTCTTCTTCATCACTCTCTTGATACTTTATAACGTCATCTAAAATATCAAGGGCAGTGTGACGCTTGGAAACGTGACGCGTCGACGAAGTGCTAGGTTGAGCTGCCATCTTGACTATGCTTATCAGCTGTGACCTCTCAACTCGCAATTTGCATAACATGTGGTCAGCTGGCTGCTCGCGAGAAGGGAAAGGGGCTGTTCCTTGACACCAGTAGAAGAGGTGAGAACATTTTAGAGGTTCGTCTCCCAAGTGGATTTTTCTGCTTTCTGTTACGAAGTTACGACGAGACACTCTCGTTCGGGGCGTAGCGGTTTTCTGTTTTCTGCGGCTTTCTGAACGTGCGTTACACGTTCCAGGCAGGGAACGGGTTAAAAGAATATTTTTTTCTTTTTTTTTTTTTCTTTTTTTTTTTTTGCTGTCCCAACCTCTGCGCTACCTCAGAGGCAGTGCACCCACGCTGCTCATTCTGACACCCCGTCCACAGCCACAGCCCGGTCAGCCCTGCCGCACCCCCGGCACCGGCAATCCACAGGTAGCAGTCAATGTCAAGTTGTCAAGAGGCAACCCACCGGAGGAGACGCTGCACTGCTGCCGAGTCACTTCGGTGGTGTTCAGTGGCGCCTGTTCTGATCTAACATACGCAGGACACCACCTACTAAGCCCCCAACTGACGAGAATAATTGCTTAGTCGCGGAGCCGGCGTGAGTGAGCTCTCCCTCCAGAGGGCGCCACCACGTCCGTCCAACAACAGCCCCCATGGACTCGCCGATACCGGTGACCGGACGGAACCAAACCAAGACCACAGATGTGGAGAGGACATCAAAATTGAGGTCACCATGAGAGCAGGGCATGAAGGGCAAAGAAATTGAGACTTTTTTTTATGCTGATCGATGAGAATGAGGATGATGAAGATGATGCTACGGATTTCCATTTCGGTCTGAGACTACATGACAGGGCTGTACTCTACGCTTCCTTTCATAATATATCCCGGCGTCAACCACACACACACACACACAACACACATGCCCTCACACCTTTTAACTCAAACTTGATATCTGTGGCAAGCTCTGCCTGTTGTTCTTACTGTGCCAAAGTATAGGTAAAAGTTGAGTTTAGAGTGGTTAACCTGGCACTTTGCTTGGTGGTTATGACTAGGTAAGGGGTATAGAGATGGATAGTATCTGTGTGTGGAGGAAGGTGGAGTGGAACTGGGAGTGGGCAGAGGTGGGAGCAAGAGACATCCATGTAAGTGCGTTTTGTGTCTAGAGTTCACACACGGTTTGGCCTTGGTCATTGTGAAGTGCTTTCACTAGTTTCAGACATCAGAATTAAATGAACTCAAGAAATACTGCATCATCTGATTTTTCACTATCATTTTCATTGTAATTGTTATCCTTATTATTAGTAATATTACCATCATCATTATTGGTGTTGTTTTTGTTGTTATGAGTTTGGTGTTTTTTGTTGTTGTTCTTGTTTTCTTTTTGTTTTTGATTGGGTTGGGAGGGGGGGGGGGGGGGGGGAGTTGTTTGTTGTTGTTTTTTGGTGGTTTCTTTGTTTTGGGGTCATTTTCCACTTTTTATTAAAATATTTTTGGCAGAATGACACTTTCAAGTTTAGTTGGTGTCACTCTCTCTGATGTTCATGAACAGGATTTATGTGTTTCACAAGGGAACATCCTCATCTGTCTTCTGCCCTCTTTAGCATTAAAATCAACAACAATGTTAATCCAGTTCAGCACGATTCTGACTGCTCATTGTCTGTAGATGATTTGCCCTCTTTGCAACTGGAAGCTTGTAGTTGTACCCATGTGTTCAGCACAGGCTCCAGCTTTTGTAGGATAAAATACATCTGTGGATGGAAGAAAATGGCCGTACCTTTTTAACTACTAAGACCCAGTGCATTCACTTTCATTTCTTTCGCCAGTTCTTTGCTGATCCTGAAATCCAAACAGGGAAATCTTCAATTTTAGCTGTAAAGGAGGCCAAATTTGTGGGAGTTATTTTTTATCAAAAGCTCAGTTTTGTTAGTCACATTAAACACACGAAAGCTGCTTGCCAGCAAGCTCTGAACATTCTACAGGTCATAGCACACACTGACTGGAGCGCTGAAAGAAAACTAGCTGCGCTTCTACATAGCCTTGGTCCATGCTAAACTGACTATAGCTGTGTTGTGTACAACTCTGTGAGACCCTATTACCTGAAACTCTTGATCCCATTCCACATCAAGGGCTTCATCTCTGCCTTGAAGCATTCTGCACCACTCCAGTGTACAGCCTGCAGAGAGCTTGGTCTCTAGACTGAAACTCTCCTTGAGTTACTATCTCAGATTGTTCTCTGAATTGGAAAACGAAACTCTCCTTGAGTTACTATCTCAGATTGTTCTCTGAATTGGAAAACCCTGCTTATGACTGTGTTTTTAATCCTCAGTTTCAAAGTAAATTTGAAGAAAATCCCTGTTGTATTCCTCTGTTTGGACTTCGCATGCAGCCTCATGAGCAGAATGCATGTCTTGATCTAGGAGTTGTGTCTGACTTCTGTTAATTTCCACATAAGCTTCCACGGACCTTCTTCACACCAGAAATCAGCTTCGATCTTGCTTCTTTTTGCAAAAAACTCACCAGTCCTCAGGCATACAGGGCATTGTTTGTTGATCTGTGTACAAAGTTTCCATTCTTTAAATGAAATATTTCGGATGGTTCTAGCCCAAGTGTTCCTTCTCAAATATAATCAAAGCATATTCCATCAGATGTTTTGGTTTAGCTTGCTGAATGTACAGTTTTGGTTGTAGCACTGAGATAATCTTTCATTCTATAAAGAAGGACTTTTGATTTTGTCTGCTTTGCTGTCTGTTTTGGAGAACATAGGTGGCCGTAACCTCCATCATCCTGAACTTCTAAACTTTTTTTTAACCTTTTACCTCTTTGAAAGTAGAGGGTCATGATGTTGTTCTTGCTTGGTTCCCAGTCATGTTGGCATTTGGGCAAGGAATGCCATTGTGAAGAAATTGTTTTTTTTTGTTTTTTTTTGCTGTCCCAACCTCTGCGCCACCTCAGAGGCTTTGCACTCACACCGCTCATTCCGACACCCTGTCCACAGCCACAGCCCGGTCGGCCCCGCCTCAGCCCGGCACCGACAATCCACAGGGAGCGGTCAATGTCAAGTCGTCAAGAGACAACCCACCGGAGGAGACACTGCACTGCTGCCGAGTCACTTCGGTGGTGTTCAGTGGCACCTGTTCTGATCTAACATATGCAGGACACCACCTACTAAGCCCCCTACTGACGACAATAATTGCTTAGTCGCGGAGCCGACGCGAGTGAGCTCTCCCTCCGGAGGGTGCCACCACGTCCGTCCAACGACAGCCCCATGGACTCGCTGATACCGGTGACCCCGACGGAACCAAACCAAGACCACAGACGTGGAGAGGACATCAAAATTGAGGTCACCATGAGAGCAGGCATGAAGGGCCACAGAATTTGAGACATTTTTTTTTAATGCTGATCGATGAGAATGAGGATGATGAAGATGATGCTACGGATTTCCATTTTGGTCTGAGACTACATGACAGGACTGTACTCTACGCTTCCTTTCATAATATATCCCGGCGTCAACAGGCCCGAGAGATACAGGCACCTGCAGTGTTGGTCAGGAAATTTGAGCAACACTCTCAGAAACGCATCCATTAAGTGGAATGAAACTCGACTGTGTGGTCCCAGTCTTCCCAACTGAGTCCGCAGCAAACTCAACTCTGGGTAGGAGCCGGTCGGGGCAGAAAAACCCACATGACTCTGATGGGATTCGAACCCACGACCTCCCAGCCGGGAGTCCGCGACGCTAACCACTTCGCCACGGCGGCTGGTATGAAGAAATTGTTAACTCATTTGCATCTTTTAATAGAGTGAAGAAGCTCCACGTTGCATCCCATATAATGAATGTCTTGAGCAACATTAGACAATTTCTAATTGAATGTAGGGAGCTACATGATGTCAGACATAATCATTTAATATACCGTGGCTCACTAATGCAGAGTCGCACTACCTGGAAGGAGGGCTCACCTGGTTACCGCCTGGAGGAGCAAGAAGGGCCGGATCGTGTGGCGGAGATGGAATGTTGCGCCACCACAGCTGATGCGATGCCCCTAGAAACCCCTCATCACGCAGACGGGAAACGTTCGCGCAGGTAGAACGGATGAAGGTGCCAGGGGACCGCCAATATGCGGCATCTAACACACCCGAATGCTGGCATTATGAGCTACTGCCAGCGAAGACGCCCATGCCCTAATCTCATGAGGTCTAGGTGAGAAAACAGCCAATTCCCCTTCAGGTCTCGCGTACGCAGCCTTAATGACTTCTCTCAGCCATCGAGAGATTGAAGAGCGCCTGATGTCCTCCTTATAACCTTCGTTGTAAGAGAGAAACAGGTGGCGCTGCTTGGAACGAGAAGATTTTGTGCGTTTCCTATACTCCGCAAAGCGCGAACCGGACAGAGAGTGCGGTCTTCGTCGTCCGGGGCGAGAATAGAAGTGAGAGGAAGAATGGAGATGGTCGGGAAGAAGAACCTGGCAACTGGTTTTTCGCTAAAAAGTCTGGGAGGAGGCGAAGAGATATCGAGCCATCCGGCTCGGAAGCGACGTCCCCAGGCAAGCCACTAAGGGCGTGGACCCCAAATGCAGCGCCTCCCCGAGGCCAGGGAAACGAGAAAGGCTGTTTTGAAGGAAGGAACTTCAGAGAACACTCCCGGATGGGCTCGTAAGGGGGAAGCCTGAGGGAGGAGAGGACTAAGAAAAGATCCCACGCCGGGACACGGCGGGGGCATCGGGCCTCCTGTAGGGCTGCTCCTCTGACCAGATCCCGCAGAAGAGGGTCGTCCCGAAGGAGGGGCCCCTAACTGGCGGATAGTGGTGGAAATAGCCGCCCTGTGAACCTTAACAGAGGAGGCTGAAAGATTTCTCTCCGATGACAGAAAGGCTAGGTAGTTCGCCAATTGGCATTGAGAAGGAGAATGAGGTGATACCGCGTGGCTGGAGCACCAAGATAGCCAGCCATTCCAGTGGACACTATAGACACTTTGGGTGCCTGCCTGTGGGCATGTTCCACAAGGCTGATTACCGCTGGGGAGGCGCCTCGTGCAGACAGCGCGTCCCGCACAGTAGCCAGGCGTGAAGATGCAGCACGTTTGGGTTGCCGTGTGGAATGCCTGACCGCGGCTGGAGCAGGGGCCTTGCCTTTAAGGCGAGCGGTATCGGGGGCACGTGCGACAGGTGTAACAGTTCCGGAAACCACGCTTGGGCTGGCCAGCGTGGAGCCACCAGAATAAGCGTGGCTGCATCTTCCCTTGCCTTGCGGAGAACCTTTCCCAGAATGGGGAACGGGGGAAGGCATAGCCCGTCAGGCCGGACCAAGGGATGGACAGGGCGTCCACGGCCCACGCTGCCGGATCCGGAACTGGGGAGACGTACAGCTGAAGACGGTGGTTGAACCGGGTGGCGAACAGGTCCATTAACAGCAAACTCATTGAAGACCTTGTTCCGGGATGTTGCCCAGGATTTGCTTTTTGAGTTTTGTAATAGAAATCAATGTCTTAAATACAATTTAATTTTAACGTAGTATGACAGACTCTCTTTTTGCGGCATTTGTAAAAAATAAGTGTATTGAATTCATTCTGTCACTTTGTTCTGTTTTAGGTTTTCATCTCTGATATGGCTTTTT
>JAFLJL010019350.1:62771-77887 GCA_018398815.1 Conus ventricosus
GACATCTTCAACCTGTCTGAGGCGCATCTACAATTCCGATGGCAGGACAAGGTCCAAAACGAAGATCTGGGAGGGGGACAGAACCCAGTGGCAAGCAGATACTGCGAAGGAAGTGAGGCTGGATCGGACACACCCACAGGAACCAGCATCCAGCACCACCACGCCAAGCCCTGACCTGGAACCCGCAGGGAAAGAGAAAGAGAGGCCAGCCTCGCAACAGCTGGAGACGAGACACTGAGGCGGAGTTGAAACAACAAGGACAAACTGGACTGGAATGACCAGAACAGCCCAGAACAGAGTGCGATGGCGAAGGGTCGTTGATGGCCTATGCTCCACCGGGAGCGACGGGCATAAATGAAAATGAACGTAGATTACAATGTTTTGACGACATTGGTTAAAAAATTTGTGTGCTTCTGTATTAATCTGAATGTCAGCATCAATTTACATGTGAAAACTACAAGCCACCAAAGCTTATTTGAGGCAAAAGACACCTTTAGGTAGATTGACAAGCATCATAGATACATGTATTTGAAACAAACTAACCCGCTTTGGCGACTTTCAACATTTGACAATTTTATCTCATTTAAAGATGTCCTGTGAGAGTATCCTGCTTCACAGATGCCTGATTGGACGTTTCATAACAAACATTGACACATATATTTTTTATTTGTGTGAAAACATTCACTTTAGACCCCAATAAGAGGGCAGGACAAAGCAGAGACACGCTTTTTTTGTTCTTTGTACATCTTTCCGTAGAACATATCAATGTCTTCCGGTAAGAGTTACGACCGCGAAAACAAAGAGAGAGGAAGGGGATAATGTAAGTTTGTGTTTCCTTCCGGATTTTTCTGTTAACTTCTGGATGTGCAAAAAAAAGGTATAGTTGACAGTCTTCTATCTTGTCTGTTGAGCGCCAATGGATGACTCGATGAGAACCAAGCAGAAGTTGAAGTTGGGCTCCTGACTTTTTGCTGACACATGTTGTGATGAAACTGGAAGTTGTACAACTACATTATAGTACGTACAACTATTAACCTTTACCAGCCGTGTCAGCCAATAGAGTGTGACAAGATTTCTCTCCCTTGTGCCGAGTCATGCAAGGCTGGATGACGGACAGACAGCAGTACATTCTGCCGTGTCATCCACTCTCACATGACGGGAACATAAAAAATGTCTACACTTTCCAGAAAATGATCCAAGGGAAATAAGCTCTGTAACTAGTCTTGGGGATGTTGGAGCGAGTTGTAGACCATACTTTCAGTGGCCTGTTGTGAGCTTGGCTGACCCCAGGAGCTTTGAAACAAAGAAACTGGCAGCACCGGCGCACAGCATGTATTTCCTGTGCCAGAAAAAATATCGGTCAGGCGAAGGGGTGGTAGCGATTTCTCGCTCAATGAAGCGCTTGAAATCATATTACAAAGTGGATCTGGTGATGAGGGGAGTGATAGAGAGATAGAAAAACTTTGAAAGAGAAGAGGAAAGTGAATTGTTTGAAGATGCTGCCATCCCTTCATCTTCTGATTTGGTGTTGTAAAAGAACGGAATAGAATGCAACCAAAGCATTTTTTTTACTTGTCAGACATGTTTTTCAATGCACAGTCGTGTGTGCACACATTGAAAGTAAAATGATTTGAAATTACTATGTTCGATTAGTGAGTGTTTGTTCTTTCCTGTGACACCTAACACAAGACTGTCAGTTGTTGTCTAGCTACCATAAAAATAGATTAAAAAGTGGCCAAATGTGTGTGTCGGCAGGGAATGAGCGCTATGCGCAAGCGTGCGGCAGCAGGGAATCGTGCCGTCTGTGCCGCTCTCTTGGCTGGATAGTATTAACATTAATCAGTCTTACATTAGAAAAAGAAGGCTTTCGCAGTCCTGCCCAACACATTTGGTTACGTTCAGCATTTGTTAAAGGTCAGTAACCAGTTAAAGTGTGACAGAGGGTGGTTGCATGAATCAGATACAGACATGCCTCCAAGTGATCATTGCACACGGGATCATTGAACTGAAAATAATCTGGCCAGTGGAAGTTGTGCTTCCCTGTCATTGGGAGGGGTGGGAGAGGGTCAATTAAATGATCCTTCTTTACTTCTTCCATTTCATGTGAATATTTTTAGCAAAGAGTGCCTTCATCTTGTCATCTGTCAATTTCATTGTTGCTTCATATGACTAGAAATAGAATCAAGGAACTGCATCAGTGCATGCATGTCATTCGCAAAATAGTAATTACTATGTATGCGCAATTTTTTTTTCCATGATTGGTGATAATCTAAGCCAGTTTTTATTGAATTTGAAGTTGAGGGTAAGTACATGACAGAATCAGCCCAGTGTAACCAGATTTTACTCTAGAGAATACAACTAGACCTATCAATACCAAGAAGAATATTGGTGGAGGACAATGTAAGTACAGAGAGATTAACAAAGAAAAGGGTGAAAGGAGTAAATTCCAAGTTCAAGTGTGTGCATGTTTGAGAGAGAGAAAGAGAGGAATAGATCATTTGTTTATGTGTATGTGTTTTTGTGTATGTGTGTGTGTAAAAAAAAACAAAACAAAAAAAACACTACTGAAGAAGGTACCATTTGTATACAAAAGTATAACTGTGTCTACAGACTGTGTTGCCCCATGGCATTCCCTGATCATCTGGCGAGGTCAGAGCTGAAAATTGAAATCGATGTCGCTGAAGAACTAGAACCACCATCAGGTCAGTGCCGCTATTTCCTTCCTGTGGATCATGTGGAAGTTTCCTGTATGCATTGTTTAATTAATGACAGGATATCAGAGCAAACAGTGCAGAAGATTACCAGGTATTTACCTCACCCCCAAACCCAACTCTTCAGCGTCTGTGTAGAGGAAAGGAAAATGGTATTAAGCAATTCACACACTTTACATGTCCACCATCCTAAGCTTGAATTTATCATTGTCATCCATTACCCTGTATATCATCCCCACCATACTCACCGTTGTATAATGCTGCTGTTGTTGTTGGTAAGTATTAGATCTATTTCAAAATCAGCTTCTTTTGGTGTTTGTTATTTTTTTTTTTTGTTGTTTTTTTTAACGGACGAGATACTGTCAGCAGAATGTGTTTTCTCCAGCTTCACATTCTATGCCTGACTTCAGCCAGCTTCAGGTTTGGTGGTGGTAGCTATTTTCTTGATTTGTGTGGGCAAAGTGGTCTTAGGGCATAGGCAGGATCTCAGTCGAACCAAAAGAATTTCAGTTCAATCTACATGCGCAGGATGTTCAATCTCATCTTTGTGCCTTCCACTTTGCACAGATCTTTCATGCAGAGAAAATCTGCTGGGTATTGCGGATCATAAGAGGTAGCAGAGGCAGCCAGCAGCCAGCACTCAGGTCAGCAGGCAAACAATCTTGAGACCAGACTAGCCCAAAGTTGATGTTGCTCTTCTCTTTTATGGCAGAATTCGCATTTCAGCAGGGAATTCTCGTCAGCAAGCCATTGTTTGGGCCGGAATAGCTCAGTTGGTAGAGCGCCGGACTCATGATCCTGGGGTTGCGGGTTCGAATTTCGGTATAGGGGGATTTTTCCCTCAGAGTTAACATTGGTTCTGACTCCATTCCCCACACAGTCCTTCGAATGAGACTATAAACCGAGGTTCCGTGTGTGAACGCACGCACATCTTGCACACACGTAAAATCCCATCACCAACTTTCGGAAGAGAAGGCCAGTCTGGCCGTTGGTATGGATGACACGTGACACATAGCATGCACCTTCCCGAAGATGGAGTATGGCTGCCTTAATGGCGGGGTAGAAAAGGGTCA
The DNA here is from genome assembly GCA_018398815.1 of Conus ventricosus. NCBI lineage: Eukaryota > Metazoa > Mollusca > Gastropoda > Neogastropoda > Conidae > Conus > Conus ventricosus. The sequence continues at coordinate 66,556 of JAFLJL010019350.1, forward strand.
TACACACAAAACTCCACTGCCTGGCTATACAGGGAGTGTCCGCAGGAGTATCAGCCTGCGTATGCAGAAAGAAAGAAAAAGAAAGCAAGCCATTGTCAGCAAGTCATTCCACATACACACACACACTCTCTTTTTGTACATGTTTTGTCATCAGTAGATCTAACGATCAACACTACAACAGAACATCATCCTGACAACATAACATCAAAGCAAAATAATAGTGTAACAAACTATCGATAAAACTCACTATAATAATCTAATTCTAACAAACAACTATTAAAAGAACTTTTTTTTTTTTTTCTGTCCCAACCTCTGCGCCACCTCATAGGTAGTGCACCCACGCTGCTCATTCCGACACCACCGTCCACAGCCACAGCCCGGTCAGCCCGCCGCAGCCCCGGCACCGGCAATCCACAGGTAGCAGTCAGTGTCAAGTCGTCAAGAGGCAACCCACCGGAGAGACACTGCACTGCTGCCGAGTCACTTCGGTGGTGTTCAGTGGCGCCTGTTCTAATCTAACATACGCAGGACACCACCTACTAAGCCCCCCAACTGACGACAATTAATTGCTTAGTCGCGGAGCCGGCGTGAGTGAGCTCTCCCTCCGGAGGGCGCCACCACGTCCGTCCAACGACAGCCCCCATGGACTCGCCGATACCGGTGACCCGGACGGAACCAAACCAAGACCACAGATGTGGAGAGGACATCAAAATTGAGGTCACCATGAGAGCAGGGCATGAAGGGCCAAAGAAATTGAGACTTTTTTTATGCTGATCGATGAAAATGAGGATGATGAAGATGATGCTACGGATTTCCATTTCGGTCTGAGACTACATGACAGGCTGTACTCTACGCTTCCTTTCATAATATGCTGGCGTCAACCACACACAACACACAACAACACACATGCCCTCACACCTTTTAACTCAAACTTGATATCTGTGGCAAGCTCTGCCGCCTGTTCTTACTGTGCCAAAGTATAGGTAAAAGTTGAGTTTAGAGTGGTTAACTTGGCACTTTGCTTGGTGGTTATGACTAGGTAAGGGGTATAGAGATGATAGTATCTGTGTGTGGAGGACGGTGAAGTGGAACTGGGAGTGGGGAGAGGTGGGGAGCAAGAGATCCATGTAAGTGCGTTTTGTGTCTAGAGTTCACACATATACAAGGTTTGGCCTTGGTCATTGTGAAGTGCTTTCACTAGTTTCAGACATCAGAATTAAATGAACTCGAAGAAATACTATATCATCTGATTTATCATTATCATTTTTCATTCTAATTGTTATCTTATTATTATTATTGGTGTTGTTTTTGTTGTTATGAAGCCCTGATGTGGCCCTTTGTGGTCGGCTGGGCTATAAGCAACATTATCTTATCTTGTTGTTATGAGTTTGGTGGGTTTTTTTGTTGTTCTTGTTTTCTTTTTGTTTTTGATTGGGTTGGGGGGGGGGGGGGGGGTTGTTGTTGTTGGTTTTTTTTTGGTGGTTTCTTTGTTTTGGGGGTCATTTTCCACTTTTTATTAAACTATTTTTGGCAGAATGACACTTTTCAAGTTTAGTTGATGTCACTCTCTCTGATGTTCATAAACAGGATTTAGGTGTTCCACAAGGGAACATCCTGTCTTCTGCCCTCTTTAGCATAAAAATCAACAACAGTGTTAATCCAGTTCAGCACGATTGTGACTGCGCATTGTTTGTAGATGATTTGCCCTCTTTGCAACTGGAAGCTTGTAGTTGTACCCATGTGTTCAGCACAGGCTCCAGTTTTTGTAGGATAAAATGCATCTGTGGATGGAAGAAAATGGCCGTACCTTTCAGCTTCTAAAACCCAGTGCATTCACTTTCATTTCTTTCGCCAGTTCTTTGCTGATCCTGAAAACCCAAACAGGGAAAATCTTCAATTTTAGCTGTAAAGGAGGCCAAATTTCTGGGAGTTATTTTTTATCAAAAGCTCAGTTTTGTTAGTCACATTAAACACACGAAAGCTGCTCGCCGCAAGCTCTGAACATTCTGCAGGTCATAGCACACACTGACTGGAGCGCTGAAAGAAACTGCTGCACTTCTACATAGCCTTGGTCCATTCTAAACTGGACTATGGCTGTGTTGTGTACAACTCTGTGAGACCCTGTTACCTGAGACTCTTGATCCCATTCCACATCAAGGGCTTGGTCTCTGCCTTGATGCCTTCTGCACCACTCCAGTGTACAGCCTGCAGAGGGCTTGGTCTCTAGACTGAAACTCTCCTTGAATTACTAATCTCAGATTGTTCTCTGAATTGGAAAACCCTGCTTATAGACTGTGCTTTAATCCTCAGTTTCAAAGTAAATTTGAAGAAAATCCCTGTTGTATTCCTCTGTTTGGACTTGCATGCAGCCTCATGAGCAGAATGCATGTCTTGATCTAGGAGTTGTGTCTGACTTCTGTTAATTTCCACATAAGCTCCACGGACCTTCTTCAGACCAGAAATCAGCTTCGATCTTGCTTCTTTTTGCAAAAAACTCACCAGTCCTCAGGCATACAGGGCATTGTTTGTTGATCTGTGTACAAAATTTCCATTCTTTTATGAATTATTTTCGGATGGTTCTAGCCCAAGTGTTCCTTCTCAAATATAATCAAAGCATATTCCATCAGATTTTTTGGTTAGCCTGCTGAATGTACAGTTTTGGTTCTAGCACTGAAGATAATCTTTCTTTCTATAAAGAAGGACTTTTGATTTTGTCTGCTTTGCTGTTGGTTTTGGAGAACATTGGTGGCCGTAACCTCCATCATCCTGAACTTCTAAACTTTTTTTTAACTTTTTACCTCTTTGAAAGTGGAAGGTCATGATGTTGTTCTTGCTTGGTTCCCAGTCACGTTGGCATTTGGGCAAGGAATGCCATAATGAAGAAATTGTTAACTCATTTGCATCTTTTATAGAGTGAAGAAGCTCCACGTTGCATCCCATATGATGAATATCTCAGCATTAGACACATTCTAATTGAATGTAGGGAGCTACATGATGTCAGACATAATCACTTAACAGCAAACTCATTGAAGACCTTGTTCCGGGATGTTGCCCAGGATTTGCTTTTTGAGTTTTGTAATAGAAATCAATGTCTTAAATACAATTTAATTTTAACTTAGTATGACAGACTCTCTTTTTGCGGGTCATTTGTAAAGAAATAAGTGGTATTGAATTTCAACTTTGCATTTCAATTCTGTCACTTTGTTCTGTTTTATATGGTGTTTCATCTCTGATATGGCTTTTGTGGTTGGCAGGGCTTGAAGCAGCATGATTTGATTTGGTGGTTTCTTTGTCTTTTACACAGTATCAATATTGTAGAGGTCCTCATATATCCATATTTTTCTTTTTTTTTCTTGATTTTCTCTTTGTTTACAATGACACCTGTAAAGTTTGGCCTTTGGTTGTTTGGGATAAGGATGTTTAATGATTATAGTGATTATAATTTTGGATTCAGGAAAAGTACAGTTTATTGTTATTGCCACAAACAATCAATTCTCTGTCTGTTTCAGACTCCGTCTATGACTGGTCTGAAATGAATCATGAAATCACTGCCAAAACTCTTCATAAAACAACCTGTCAGAATCCATCAGCTACCCTTACCAAGTCTGAACCAGATGGACAGACAGATTATGGTCAAGGTATTAAAGCTGAACCAGTTGATCCTGATGTGAAGAGGATCTCCTCCACCAGTTCCAGACAGCAGACTACCAGGAAAGGAAGGCAGACATCAGTCTTCAATCATGCATTTGTGTGCACAGCTCCTCTGTATTGGCAGATTCTTGGATTACAGATAATTTTAAACACCATGAAATAAAACCTTGCAATGAAGCATCAGATGTGAAGGGTGAGTGTCATGCAGTTTTTGCTCAGTCATGCTATAATAATACTAATACCGCCATAACTGATGTTAAGATTGAACCTGTTCTTGGCATTAAGTCTGAACCAGCCACAGCTAATGTTGACAGTGATGTCATCATGACTGAATCAGTCATATCAAACATCGTCAGTGATGTCATCAGGACTGAACTAGTCACATCAAACATCAGCTTTGATGTCATCAAGACTGAACCAGTCACATCAAACATCAGCAGTGATGTCATCAAGACTGAACCAGTCACATCAAACATCAGCAGTGATGTCATCAAGACTGAACCAGTCACATCAAACATCAGCTGCGATGTCATCAAGAATGAACCAGTCACATCAAACATCAGCAGTGATGTTATCAAGATTGAACCATCATATCAAACATCAACTGTGATGTCATCAAGAATGATGCTGTCACAGCAAGCCTCTTAAGCGACGTTTGGACAGAAGCGCCAACAGATGTCATGGTTATGGTGACATGTGATACCGTCAGATCTGAATCCATTACAAGTACAGATGAGGACAGAGCAGACAAGCAGCTGATGAACAGGTTTGTAAAACTACTGTCTCCATTTCAATTGAATTTATTTTGCGCTAGTTTATTATGAAATTTTGATTTGTCAAGTTGATTTTTAGTCTTGATGGAGCTTCCATCAATTTAAGTCCCCCAAACAAAACAAAAAAGAAATTAAAACAAGAAAAAGCAATTTTGTGAAGTGCTATGACAGTGTAGGAATCGGGGCTTTCTTTGATAAAGAAAATGATGTAGTCACAGCTATGGAGGACCAAATCAGGAACAAATGGTGATGGCAATGGCTGAATGAAGCTGACGGTGATGGTAGTGATTGTCCTGTTTGTCCTAAGTAAGTATAGCTGGCACCTATGCCTGTACTGTTCATTCAAAAACAATCACCAGCAGAGTGATTGAAAGAAAAAAAGAAACTCTGAAGCCATCTTGATTAGCCAGAGAAGGATAAAAAATTTAAAAAACGGATTAGAAGTTCCATACCTTTTTCCAAAGATTGTTTTTCTCAGTTCATATCACGGCGGCGCCGCCACACTCAGAGCCACTGCATTTAGTGCGCTCAACGCTTTGCCTTTTGACTCTGGCGAGGCCGAAGCGAGTCAGCCACCGCACGGCCAGACGCTGTGTGTGTTTGGACGCTTCGAGACTGGTACAACATCTTTAAGTTATATTTACTGTACAGAGGTTTTTTAACTATAATTTCTGTATGAAAGCAATGGCGCAGTGAGTACTTGAGAGTGTGACAAAAGCTGGCATTTCAGTCTTCTCTGTGAGCACCATAATTAAGTTCGTGTTTAAAACTTTCTGACAGAACTTTGCGACCGGCTGTGCTGTGCGCGCCGTGGCCTGGTAAGCCGAAGCAAAGACGGGGGAGGTGGAGGGCGCACGAACTGGCGCGCGAACTATCTTTGGCCGAAGTAGGCCAGCCAGGCGTTGGCAAAATCTTTGTGAATGAAAAGTTAGTTAGCATTTGTAAAGGGGCCGTATTTACACCGTTGTATATATACATATTTCTTCATTGTTGCTGCATTTATATATACTATGGTTGCATGTAGAGCAATGTAGGCCTAATTAAAGGGAAACGTAGAGGATAACATATTTACTACAAGCAAAAAACACTACTGATAACAGTAATGGTAGTAGGCATAACAATAATAAGTGAAAATTTAAATTATAATTAAAATAAAAACTTTTTTTCCAATCACAAACTACTTTTTTCAAATCGAAAACCCCCAAATTAAAGTGTTTTGGGTTTTGGAAGTACCATTAGGTGTTTTGGGTGTGTGTGTGGGGTGGGGTGTGTGTGTGTGTGTGTGTGTGTGGGGAGTGTGTGCGTGTGTGTGGCGTGCTGCGTGCGTGCTGCGTGCGTGCGTCCCGTGCGTGTGTGTGGGGTGGGTTGTGGGGTGTGGGTGTGTGTGTGAAGGAGAGAGAGAGGGGGGGATGGCCAAAGGATTAGGAAACCAAAAGGTCCACCTCTCACTGAACATTTTGAACTTTTAAAGGGCCCTTGTGAAAGTTGGGAAAAGGTCTAAAGATCAAAGAAAGAAAAAACAAATCAGTAGTCCCCGGTTTGAGTGTTCTTTTTTAAAATTAAAACGAAATCTTTCAATGTGAATTTTCGGAAAAGAAAGGGGGAAAGAACTTTCCCAAAAATAGTTTGTGTTTTTTTGGGTCCCAAACACTTTGAAAAATCTGAAAAAAAACCGCAAACATTAAAACTACAGCAAAGACCGTGCATTGGCAAATTTAAAAAGCCTCAAAATTAGGGAAACCTTTTTTTGACCCCAGTTTATCTTTTCAGTCAGTGGCGCTATGCCTCATTTCAACAGCAAGTAAAGGTGGGAACCAGAGAAAAAAAATAAAGAAATCTGCCTTTCTCAAACAGTATTCCCAACCAGCAAAACAAAGTCCCAAATTTCAAACTCGATCTTGTATGATTTTTCTTTTTCTGCTCATCTGAAGCCACATCAACTCCGGCAAAAGTCCCTAAAAACTTATCAGTGCAGCCCTGCCCCGCTGCCATCAAGAAGCATTATTTTCCAGTAAAAAAAACAATTTTCCCCTTTTTGGGGGGGTCCATCTGTTTGCCACAATCCCCCAAACCCAAAATTCAAGCCGAAATCAGTGCAACCTTTAAACCCGGCTTTTGACAAACCCTTGGGCCTCCGTCAGAAAAAGAATCCCCGGGCCTTTGAGTCAGCGGGAAGGCACCCTGACAAACACAGAAAGCTTATTTCACAAAACTTGCCCGCATTAAGCTCTCACAGCCCCTTTGAAAAAATTGACTGTCACATGCCAAACTGGTGGAAAACCGATTGTGCTAAAAAAAATTTAACAAAACCTGGGAAAAAACCAAGTGAAGCTCGAACACCCCTCGGGAAGAAGCGAGCAAAAAAAATGAACAAAATTCGTTTGAATGAAATCAGGAGACACTGAACAAAAATCCCGGCCAAACAGCGGGGCACAGAATTTGAAGACGGCAACAAAGTACGCAAACAGTGGTTCTTAATGGCAAAAACCCGGTCAAGAACTGTAACTGAAAAACCCAAGGTCCCCCCTTTCGTGGGGGCATTTTCCCTCAGTTTGACAAAGAAACAGATTTGCAAAACATTTTCCTTATAGGGGCCCTGGGGGTACACTTTGCCATGAACAGAAAAAAAGGGAAAGAACAAGTAAAAGGGCACAGTGTGCAGAAGTAAATGCAGATAAAAGTTTTGGAGGTCGGGAAATGAGATCGGGGAAAATGGAACGGTTTCCCAAAAACCACCTTCTGCCCTTTAAAGGGAGGGCCCAGCATTTGTAAACCAAACTGGGGGACCCCTTAGAAAATCAAGGCCGTTTAACAGGGCAAATGAAAAAGTTTTCCAGAGAACCAAATCGGGATCAAGTTTGGCGGTGCCCAAAGGAGGCGGATCTTTTAAAAAATAAATGCTTCAAATGCAAACCGGGTGAACGCTAATTCAAAGCAAACACTTGCTTTTAGGGCCCCATTGTTTGAATGTAAGGACACCCCGAAAACCTAAGAAAAACTTTTGGGCCCTTACAAAGAAAAATTTGAAGACCTTGAAAGCAGGGAAATGGAAGGAAAACCCAAACCGCCTTTTTCTCTTTGGAGACTATGATTTTTTAACTAAAATGTATGGACGGTCGGGTCAAAAGGGGATCCACCCGTGTCGTATTTCAAAACAACGAAGACACAGAAGCAGCTGCCCCCCCGGGGAAAAAAATGAAGGAAACATCAGCAAGAAAAACGGTTGTCAATCAAGAGGGACAATCAGAAGTATAACGTGCAGAAAAAAAGAAATCAAAAGCCCAAAATATTCAAAAAATGTCCCCAGAAAACCATTTTTTTGACATAAACTGAAGCAGGTGACACCTCCCCCACCTTCACATCTTGGGGGGGGGGGTTGTCAAAAAACACCATGACCGCTTAAGATAAGGCCCCCCCCTGCTCTTGATGAACCCGGGGGCAAGACATTATGCTTCACTTTAAAGACAACACCTTGACAAATTTTATTTTTTTCTCTTTCAGTTTTTAGCAGCATGAAAAGCATAGAGCCCTTGGAAAAAAAAAAAGAAACCCGCTGAGACAACTCCATGCCAAGGCCAGAATAAAACCCACAAAGGGAAAAATTGAAGAAAGCATAAAAAGAACCCAAAGGGAAAAAGTGGAGAAAAAGAAAAATTTTTACAACCACTTCATTGCTAATTTCCCTTCTGGGCCAATCACAGCAAATCTAGAAGATGTTTCCCGCGGGGGAAACAAGACTTCCCCCAGTTATATCATTCCAGGGCCTTTGTTGGGGGAAACCTTGCAACAAGTATCTGAAAGAACCGGGGGTCCAAAAACAAACTGTCAGGTTTTGCAGAAAAGCAGGAGAATTCCCCAAATCGCTGGTCCCATACTAAGTACATCCAGAAACCTTCCCTGACAATTTTTTACTGAGCAAAGCCCTCTCTCTGAGGGTTACCCTTTTTTGGGGCATATCGCATCAAAGAGCCATCGTAAGATGAATTTAAGAATTGGGAAAAAAACCATTAAGCGTAAAATGGGCCCTTTTTCAGAGAAAAATTTCCCAAAACTGCCATCATTCCAAAACAACTCTGTTTGGGAAAATCACTGTGTTCCCGGATCAGCCCCGGGGGGGACAGGATTTGGCACTGCTGGGGGACAAGGAGGGGAGAAGGAAAAAGGGGAGGGGACACACGGGCCCCAATCAGTGCACTGTTGGAAGAGTCTGGGGGTTTAAAAACAAAAAGCAACAGCTCAAAATTTCCCGCTCACAGAGCATCTGACACTTGGGGGCACCACATTTCATGGACTGATTCGCCACCCCCGTGAGAAAAAAACCCAGCACTGTTTCGGGGAAAGGTTTTTTTTAATTGTCAGTTTGTACATTTTTTTTTCCCCAACCTTTATAATTTTTTCACTGAACAAAAATTTTTAAGTATAGGTTTTTCCCCCAGACTTTTGCAGATCATCCATTTCCCAAACGAGAGAGAGACAGGGATGAAAATTCATATAAAGGAAGATTTGTTTTAATGAAAAAGCATACCAAAATACTATCCCCCAAAAAAAACACTAAAATAATTGTGTACATAACATCCAAAAGAACGTAAAGCATTAAAATTTACTTTCAAGTTTACATATTTCACTGATACAAGTTAAAAATTTCATTTTTTTAATGGGTGGTTAAAATTTTTGCTTTGAAAATTGACCTTTATTTCCAAATTATGCATAATTGATAAATATAGGTTTTTAAAAAAACATGAAGTGAAAATAACTACTGAACCTCAAATATAATTTTTTTTTTTTAGAAATTTTTTTTTTAAAAAAGGGGAAAGTGTAAATTCATGTTAAAATGTGGGGGGGGGGGAAAAAGGGGTGGGGGGGGGCGGTTTTTAGAGAGGGGAAAGGGGGCAACAGCAAAAGGCCCCCGTCAGGGGTCCAAAAACTCCTGTAACCAACCGCTATCTGAGAGTGTAGGACACGCCCCCGAGACATGTGCAGACAAGACAGTTTTTTGGTTTTGTTAAAAGTGAAAGTGAACCCGTTAGTGTTTAGAAGGGGGATAAAGGGCACAGAAACCCTGGCTTTTCCATCAAGAATCCCTGAGTACACAGGGGTGTGTTGTGTGTGTGGGTGGGGTGCGTTTTCGTGCGTGCCTGTGTGCGTTTTTGTGTTGGTGTGTGGTTTTTTGTGTGGGGTTTGTGTTTGTGTGTGTGTGTGTGTTTTGGGGGGGTGATCTTTTTGTTCTTTAATTTATGCATTCACGTCCGTTTCAATTCAGCTTCTCTCTCTCTCCTCTCTCTCCCCCTCTCTTCTCTCTCCTTCCTCCCCCCCCCCTCTCCCTCTCTCTCTTTCCCCTCCCCTCCTCTTTTCCTCTCCTGTCCCCTCTCTCTCCCCTCCCTCCCCCTTTCCCCCACCCACCCCAGTCTCGTATGCCGTGTGGGCCCTGTAAAAATGTTTGTGTGTGTGTGTGTGTGGTGTGTGGGGTGATATCTTTTTTTTTCTGTGAAGTCATGCAAGCACGTCAGTTTTCAGTTTCAGTCTCTCTCTCTCTCTTCTCTTCTCTCCCTCTCTCTCTCTCTCTCCCCTCTCTCTCCTCTTTTCTCCCCTCTCTCTCTCTCTGCCTCCCCTCCCCGCCTCGTGTGCCGTGTATATGTAAATTTTAGTGTGTTGTGTGTGTGTGGTGTGGGGTGTGTGTGTGTGGTGTGTGTGTGAGAGAGAGAGAGAGAGAGAGAGAGTGTGGTGTGTGTGTGTGTGTGAGAGAGAGAGAGAGAGAGAGAGAAGGTTTCAGTTATGAGTGCAAGCCATTGTCATGTGAAACATTTTCTCTCTGATCATGCTTTTATGTTTTTTGTATGTACAAAGCTATCTGTGCATGTCAAGTTCTTCATATATATGTATTATTAATCAGTCCTCCAGGGCTCCCCCTCCACTCTCCTCCCTCCTTTTTCTCTCTGCATGCTTTTATTGATTTTGTGTGTACAAAGGATCCGTGCATGTCCCGTTTCTTTATGTATGTATTCTCAATCCAGTCATCCCCCCCACCCCCAATCTCTCCCTCCCTCTCTCTCTATGTCAGACTCTCTCTCTCTCTCTCTCTCTCAGTTTTTGCATGCGCGCCGGTGTACACTGTGCATGTTTCTTTTTCTTCCCTATTGATTTTATAAGTGGTAAATTTGCGTGCAGTGGGCTTGTGTAGTCATGTTTACCTCAACCATTCCTCTCTCACTCTCTTTCTCGTTCTCTCTCTCTCTCTCCTCTCTCTCTCTCTCTCTCTCCTCTCTCTCTCTCTCTCTCTCTCACAGACACACACGCACACACACACACACACACACACACCCCACACACACACACACACACCACACACACACATACTTGTTTTAAACCCAACAATGTGGAGTACTTTTTGCCGATGTCATCTGTACCATCATTATGAGGTCTCCACAAAAGTAAAGTACTGGGGGCAATTTTCTTTCATATCAATCAAAAAACCTCAGTTCTCTGTAATACTAAAAACGGGTTGAAAGCTAAGAATATTGAAAATTTAATTATTTTCAACATTTATTATGACAACTCAATACCACATTGTGGAGTACATATGCTAATTTATGCATGATGCATATTAATGTCTGGACAGGGAAATACTCCACAAAACCTGTGAAGGGTGGGGTGTGTACTGCCAGCTCTTTTTCAGTTATTTTTTGTTTGTTTGTTTGTTTTTTTTAATTTGATCTAAATTCATGTTATGTGTTTCAGAAATGACGACAGCTGTTCCAGCTTGGCTTTGCAGAAGAAACAGTTTTGAATTTTTTTTCTTTGTTTTTATGAGTTTTTTTATTTTTAATTTTGATCTAAATTTATGTTATGTGTTTTGAGAAATGATGACAGCTGTTCCAGTCCGTCTTTGCAGAAGAAACAGTTTAATTTTT